>PVKA01012631.1:41477-57443 GCA_004027165.1 Ctenomys sociabilis | reverse complement strand
TTTTTTTTTTTTTTTTTTTTTTTTTTTTTTTTTTTTTTTTTTTTTTTTTTTTTTTTTTTTTTTTTTTTTTTTTTTTTTTTTTTTTTTTTTTTTTTTTTTTTTTTTTTTTTTTTTTTTTTTTTTTTTTTTTTTTTTTTTTTTTTTTTTTTTTTTTTTTTTTTTTTTTTTTTTTTTTTTTTTTTTTTTTTTTTTTTTCAGACAGGGTCTCACTATGCAGTTCAGGCTAGCTTTGAGCTCACTTTGTGCCCCAAGTTGGTCTCAAATTCATAATGCTCCTCCTGCCTCAACCTCCCAAGTGCTGGGATTGCAGGCATGTGCCACCACTCCTGGACTCATCTTTTTGCTTTTAAGGTATCTTTCCGTAGTTGGTCCTTGAAAGCATCCTTATCTACTGACTCTGAAACTCTGTCATTACTCATTGTATCTCTGTTACTCAATCTTTCTTTTTTTGTTGTTGTTGTGGCCAGCTCAGCTCACCTTGGGGGCAGGGCTGGCCCAGCATCTGGTGCCAGGGATCAAATTGTGGTCCCTGTGCACTTGCCTAAGCTTGCCTAAGCAGGCGCTTTAGACCACTAAGCCATCTCACCAGCCTCATTCTTTCAATATAATTTTTAATCTGAACTTCTGGCTGAAACTTTTTCATGGACTCTTAACTCTTTGCTGAAGGGCCATTAATGCTTTGTATTTTTCTGCTTAGCTCAGCCAGTGTTTTCATGTGTCTTCTGAAAGCTCCTGATCTGCTTCTTGCTGCCATCATCCACTGTTATATCATCTGTGATCCCCTCAAGCACCTGTTATGCCTTCTGACCTCCCATTGGCCTTTCAAGAATGATTCCTCTGGATCAGCTTTGAGCAAGTAGTTTTGGGGCTATTTTGTTGCCTTGTCTTTTCATGTTTGTTTATAGTTATATATTTGTTTAAGAATGCTGACAGTTTTATTAAAATCCATGGTCTTTATAATTCAGGCTGGCCTCAAACTCGTCACAGCCCTCCCACCTCAGCTTCCCGAGTTGCTGGGCTTAAGGTGTTGCGCCACCAAGCTAAGACTAAACCTGTTCAGATTTTAATTTGTTGTTAACTACTTACTGCATTTAGACAAACATGATCAACACAGTAAGATACATCTTCAATTCCAGACTTTAAGAAAGAAGAAAAAAATGTTATCTTCGGGTGTCACAACCTAAAAATTGGAATACCAGATATGTAGAGCTGAGATTTTTAAAATTTTTTTTTTAATCTTTTATTCATTTCCTGGTATAGGGTCTTGCTACACATCTTGGACGCCTAGTGATCCTACGATCTCAGCCTGCCTAGTGCTGGAATTACAGGCGTGCGCCACCATGCTCGGTTTCAGTGGCCAGGATCCGGGCACCTGCGTGATACCGGGAATTGAACTTGGGACCTTGCACTTGCCAGGCAGGTTCTTAGGCCACCAGCCTCAGAGCATAGATTTTTGCTTATATCCTATGCTTTATAATTAACTGTTTAGTCTTGGAACCAAACTTAAGCATGACTAACCCTTGCCATCACTTTAATCATCATCAGTATATTCTGTATCATAATTTTTTGTATTTGCTTTTGCTTCATTTCCTGAAGCACAGCCTCACTATATAGTCCGAGTCTTATTCTCCAGTCTCAGCTCCAGGAGTCTGAGGATGACAGCTTTGTACCGTGCACCTGGCTGGAATATTCCTTCTTACATAAGTCAAAACTCAAACTGAAAATGTGTTCTGACTGCTGAGCTATTCCCAGACAGAGAGGGAATGACTAAGCATTTGACATTAAAAAGTCTCTGCTGTTGGTCTGGTGAGATAGCTCAGTGGACTAAGCACCCGCTTTGACAAGCACAGGGAACAGGGTTGGTCCCTAGTCCCATGCCATGCTGGCCTGCCTTGGGGCAGGCTAAACCTGTGACTATGTTTGGTGGTATATGCCTGTAATCCCAGCACCGGGGAGGCTAAAACAGGATCACTACAAGGCCAAGATGCGTAGTGAGACCCTGTACCAAACACATAAATAAAAAAAGAAAAGAAAAAAATGTCTATGCTGTCTGAACACAGCCAGGATTACAAGCAGATTACTTCAGGGAATCTAAGGAAGCTGGTGGGATGTCGTGGTTTATCTAATGTGTCCTTTGAGTGTTCTACTGACACCTGTCTCTCTTCTGAAAGCAACACGCACTGACAGGAACAGCAGCCTTCTACACAAAAAGCAGAATCTCTGCTCTTCTCCAGCATTTGAAAATTGCAAATGTTTTCTCTTTCTTTAGCTTCTTCTACATACTTGTTTTTGTTTTTCTCTTCTTTCTTGCCTTAAGCACTCCTTGGGCTGGGGATGTAGCTCAGCAGTGCAGTGCCTGCCTGGCAAGCACAAGGTCCTGAGCTGGATCATGCGTCAACAGCGGGCTGGCACGCATGTCCACATCCACTGTCTGCAACTGTCTCCTCCTGTGAAGGGGCTGCTGCTGCGCTGTGCCTGGTTTGCCTCCCTGGTGCTCACGGGTTGATGTCCTGCTCAGGCTTTTCTGCCCTCTGCAGCATTTCTGACCTTAGACACTGTGGACAGCGGGGTGGCTTTATTGTTCTTTCATTCTAAATAGACATTCATCTTATGTAACAATTCACAACTTAGGAAACAATTCTCCTGACTCCTCAGTAAGAGAAATGATGCCTTTGCCACCCAGGCATCTGTGTCTGACTACCAAGGTCTTCCTTTTCTAAACCTTCACCAGCGTGTGATTCACTGATTCCTTAAAGTGCTGTTCATGCCTTAGTTTTTCAATCTACTTGAAAAGTCCTCTTGCAGTGGCTTACTAAAAGTTTTCCTCCAAGGTAATAGTTTCCTTCAGTTCTCAGACTAAAATAGGAACCCGGGTCCTTTATCTTTTTTTCTCTCTCTTCTTTGTGAGTGTCTAGTGTTTCTTCTTAGTTTTGGTCCTGCCTTGGTGCTAATTTTAGCTTTTTTTTTTTTCTTGACTCTTTCAAAAATACCTTTTAAAATCAGTGGTCTTGTCTCTGTAAATGAGTCACTTGCTGGATCTGCTTAAATACCTCCAGGTGTGGGAGCAGACTTCCCAGGGCAGGACGGTGCCCATCGCCACTCAGTGATGTACAAACCACTCTTTTTTGCCTTGAAGTTCCCCATCCAGTTGTACTACAGAAGAAGAGCTCAGTTTTTATTTTTGTTGCTCTTCACTTTGCTGTGTGCTCTTTGTGATGTGCACCATGGCAAGACTTTATGCTGGCGCCCAGCTCGTCCTCATCAGTCGGCGCAGCCTGCTCTAGGCCCCTTCCTCGGCCCTCCTCTGTTAGCATGGGAGGGGAGGGGAGGAGTCTGTGCCTGGCCCAGCGTGGAGTTCTGTGGGAGTGGCCCCAACACTGTTGATGGCACTGAGGTGGTCTGGGTGTTGGCCCACTGGGAAAACCCACACATGGCAAGCGTGCAGTGTCCTTTGGAAATATCCCTGGGTGTTGACAAGTGCCCCTTCAAAGATAACGGCATTGTGATGTCCAGCAGCCCAGAACCCTGAGGCTCCAGGCTCCCACTATGAGTTCTTGCTCACAGCGCAGTCACAGCGGAAACACAATGTAGCATGACACTGCCGTAACAGCATACTTGGGGCCTGGAGGATGGCATTCGTAGTGTGTTCTAGAGTTAAAACTTGACTACTGATGAATTAATTGATTTTTGCTACTTAATCTCAGACTAATTGGTTATTGTAAAACTAGTAAATTATTGCATGACAATTCTTAATTTTCCATTCCAAGGGCTTCACTATTTCAAAAATGTTGTGCTGGTGGGATCACTACAGGATCGCTATGTTCCATATCATTCTGCCCGGATTGAAATGTGTAAAACGGCCTTAAAGGACAAGCAGTCAGGTGAGTGCGCAAGGAAGTACCCTCAGCCTCGTGCCTGCGTGTGAGCTCTGCCCTCATTTTCTGGTGGCCGCTTTCTTCTTTCTGCACTCCTCTTTCCTTTTGCTTTTTCCAACTATTAACAGCTACCCTTCCTCTGTATTACTTCAGTTCCTTCTCTCCTGTCTTTGAGCTGTCTTGACAGTGAAAGTTTTTTCATCTAATTGCAAAGGCTTCTCCATTTTGTTGCTTCAAAAGTAATCAAAGCTGGCAGATGTTGTAGCATGTGCCCATAACCGCAGCCCAATAGGAGGACTGTGGGTTCGGGCCAGCCTGGCTGCAGAGTGAAACCCTGCCTGAAAGAGAGCATGAGGAGGTGGAGGGGAGAGGGAGCAAAGGACAGAGGTAAGGAAGGGAGGAGGGATGTGGGACAGCAGGAGGGAGGGAGGCAGGCAGGCAGAAGGAATCAGGGAGGAGGCAGGAGAAGGGATTGGGGGAGCCCAATCCCTGCTTGCATTCCTCCTCCCTGGCTTGAGGGTTGTGGAGATGGAGGGGTCCAGTTGTCCACTTTGCTGGGTCTCCCTGTCAGGAAAATGGCTACAAGGGCTTGCCCTCTGCTGAGTGAGTCCTTGCCTTGTATTTTTTTCCTATTTGTGAATAACAAAAGAAATTTAGATGTAGCTGTTTATAGCCACAAGGAGTCCAGCCCAAGTAGTCCTGCCGCCCCCCAGACAGCAAGTGGCTTCTCCAAAGTCACAGCTAGGCTGAGAACAGGAACCTGGGTCTCCTCCCACAAGCTGTCTCAGATTCTTTTTTGAAACTAAGACTGACTTTCAGCTCCTGATCCTTTGCTTTTACTGCATTGTGACGGTGAGCACCTCCCCAAGACTGGGTGCTTTGTGTATCTGTGGGCAGCACTTGGCACGCCACCCAGCATGTGGGGGCCACTCGCTTTACAGACGTACTTTTGTGGCATCAGAAAGACCTTTTTAAAAGAACTTAATCTCTAGCGAAGGCTAGAATCCACGTAAGGGGCAAGTTTAAAAAACTTCTGATAGGCAGTTGAAGCCAGATAAGTGGCTTTTTTAAAAATCATTCATTCATTCATTCATTTGGTATAGGGTCTCACTACGCAGCTCAAACTCCTCAGCTCTGGGATTACAGGTGTGTGCCACCATGCCCAGTGTGGGGGCTGGCAGGGCACATCTGGAGTTCTGTGACTGGGACAATATGCAGTACTGGGGATTGAACCTGGGTCCTTGCACTTGCCAGGCAGACAGTTAAGATTGCTGAGCTATCTCCCCAGCCCTGGCTTTTCTTTTAACAGAGATTCTGGGCAACTGGGGGCACATGAGGCAGTTAGAAGAGTGTGGCCTTCTTCCCATGCACGTATACTTTAATGGCAGCCTGGAACCGAATTGCAGCTTGATGTACAGTGAGGTTCAGGGAGGTGGAAGTAAATATTTTAATGAGTTCATGTGACTCCAATGGTACCACAAGCCCCTCTTCCCTCCTGCCTGTCCTCCTGTGTATTTGACCCTGCCTATTCTTCAGAACTTCCTCTGCCTCTTGTCTAGTGTCACAGCTGCCTCTCTGCCTGGCCCTAAGGGAACGCAGCACTGTTCTGCTGGAGCTACACGGTGCCTGAGCAGTGTTGTGTCTCTGATGTAGCTGGCATGCTGAGAAGCTTGTGCCCACAGAGCTAGACTTTATCCCTATGCTTAGCCAGGAGGGAAGAGGAGCAGAGCTCTGAACAGAAGCAGAACAAAATATACAAGTTTTTAAAAAATTAACCAAGTATTAAAAGGATGTTCTGTGATTTGAGTCAGGCTCATACTTCTCTAATTACACAGCCGTGGTTCTTCTCTCAAAACAACTTAGAAATGCCAACAGCCATACAATATTTTTAATACATTTGTGATGGTTCTGTACTTTCATGACTGTTCTGTTGGGCATTTTTAAAACCCTGTGAAGGCCATCCCAGGTCACCGGATGGGACAGTCATGTGTGCTCTATGTGCAGCATGCTACAGAACTCATTGTAGATTTAAGTGTTTTCTTTTGCCTGGCAAGATGTGTTTTAGCATGTTCTCATAATGGGTTAATGAGTTACCAGTGATTTAATGTTGAAGAAAAGTCTGCTTGTTGTCTACATTAATTTTGAGTTTAAAATATCAAGTAGACAAAATGAATAATAAAATTATCATTTTTACTTAGCTAGATAATGTGATTACTTATATTTTCTATAGAAGAGTCTCAAATAGTAGCTGAAGAAATATTTTAAAAGAAATTATTTAGTGTGGAAATTCATGTAACAAAATCTTAAAAATTACCTAACAGTTGCCATGAAGTTTTCCAGTGAACTGTGTCACCTTCTGTTTGCCTGCAGGGCAGATCTACTCGGAAATGATCCATAACCTGCTTCGGCCCGTTCTGAAAAGCCAGGACTGCCGTTTGGTGCGGTACAACGTGATCAACGCTTTGCCCAACACCGCCGACTCGCTCATTGGGAGGGCGGCGCACATAGCTGTTCTCGATTCGGAAATATTTTTAGAGAAATTCTTCCTGGTTGCTGCCCTCAAATATTTCCAGTAGAATAAAAGCATTGCTACAGTTTGACAATTACCTCATTCAACAGTGATTCAGATAGTGTATTATAGTTAAATGTAGATGCCAATAAGGTCTAAGAAATATTTATACCTTTTTGTATGGAAGATAATTTATATCATCCATGTGTAGAGCTTTTTAAACATTGGATTTACTTTTTAGGTAATGTGGCTGTGCAATATTTTTTAATTTTCTCTTTTTACTTTTCTATTACTCTTTCATATATTTTGCTACCTAAGTATTTCAGTGACATTTTAAGCCCATGTGTATGTCTGATTATTTATTATTGGATTTCCACGGTCTATGTCAGACTACATCCTCCTAGAGGCAGTTGCTATAGAAGAGCATGGGGTTTTACATTTTCTAGTTTGGGGTATTATTTAGTTAACTATACATTTTACTTTTAACATCTTACTGTGTTTTAACTGGAAATACAATTACGGCTGCTAAAATATATTTTTGAAATCAACTTCTTTAGTCCTAAAATGTACTTTTATCATAAGCTCAAACCAGGTAGTTCATACATGACAATGTTTTACAAGTTTTCTATCAAGTCATTGCCGTTGCGTATGTCATGCTGATTAAAATATATTTTCTACTGGTGGGTTCAACATTATTTCTCGCATTGACTTTTATTAAAGATTTTTGAATGTTTGAATGCCCTCTGCCTTGATTAGATTGGAATTTTGCTAAATTTCGTAATTTTGCTTGAACTTTCTGACCACATTTCTTTTAACTTTTTTCATGGACTTCCTTGTATGTACATAATAACTAAATGTTGAAGTTTATGAATACTTTTATGAATTTAGACAGTTTTTATTGTTAAAATTTATTGATCTAAAGGGTAATGTAAATAAAATAATTAATGTTAAAAATGGAAAATCTTTACATGTTTGGTGATACAGATGCAAATGTTTTTGATATATGGAGATGTTAAGTCTTTTGACTTTACTAAAGGTGCTGAATAGCATTAAATTCACTATTTTCCTTTACTGTTTTACTTGTGAAAATAATAATGCACTAGGAGTGGGTGGAATGTCTGTTTGCTTTCACCAATTATAATAGAGGGTTTTTCTAAGTATATGTTGTATAATTGATGCATGTTTATTTTTAGCATCATGTTGTTGCCCTGGTGTAATAAAGGAACAGTGACTAGCTGGAGGAACAGCTGAGGCCTGACACTTCCTGTTTATTCCTAGACTACTGCAGTGTCATTTGGTGCAGTACAACGTGCCCTAAAATCATGTGTCCACCAACAGCGAGCCAAGTATTCAGTGGTGTCTACCATTATCAGTTACTTTTTACTTGTTGCTGGAACAAAAATACCCAATACCCAAAGAAAGGAAACGGTTTATTTAGCTTACAGTTAGTGGAGATTTCAGTCCATACACGGCTGGCTGCCATAGAGTGGCATGTGGCAGCAGCTCACGGCAGCAAAAAGCAGTGAAGAGGCACGGGAAGAACAGCAGCTGCGGCTTCTAGCCAGCCTCTCTCCTCTCCTTATATTAAAAACAAGCTACCCTGGGCTGGGAATGTAGAGCTCACACAGTGTCCTTGCCCTCTTGCACAGGATGAGATGTTTAGAACTAAGAATCCTGGGGCTCTGCTGAGTCAATTAAGCTTCTAAACTTCTCAGATTGACATAGTGTATACAGCCATATAATCTAGATGTATAATAGGTCTTACTAAGTGTGCATAGTACACATGTTGTACAATGATGAAATCATCTATTATGTTTCTCAGAATGTTTCATATGCCATATAGTTAAAAGAATTTCATTGATTTCTCGATAATTACTTTTTTTTTTTTTTTTTTTTTTTTGCGGAACCAGGGATTGAACTCAGGCCCTTGCGCTTGCCAGGGAAGTGCTTATTCCACTGAGCCGTCCCCTAGCACCCTAACTATATACTTTTTTTTCTCCTGGCTTTTGTTTTGTTTTTTGAGGCAGGGTCTTGAATTTGCAGCTCTCTAGCCTCAGCCTCCTGAATGCTTGAATTACAGCTGTGTGCCACCACATCCAGCTCCACAACATACTTTTGCCACAAATTTTTCATCTTCATATGTACTTTGGTTCTCAGTTTGAATATTGATGGTGTGTGTGTGTACGCGCACGCGCGCATGCTGGGAATTGAACCGAGAGCCTTGTGTGTACTAGGCAGGTGCTTCCCATTGAACTGGACCACCATCTGTTATTCATAATTCATAGTGTTTAAAAAGTCATTGATGAAGTTGCTCTTAGGATCATGGTTGGCTAGTTGGTTCTTATTTCAATACAGTATTAAAATCATATCAATGATGCTGCTTTAAAAACTAACACTTATCAGGAAGCTATCACACATTGTTTACTTCCAGATTCTGATTGTGAAAGATGAGATAGGGTTCTACAGAGGAGAGTGCTTATCTAACAGATGTGGTGGGCACTTAAGAGAATAAAGCGTGCGGTCAGGGCTCGTCATTACAGCAGACACAGGAAGAACAGGCAGTTAGCAGAGCTGGTGGACGGGCTGGAGAACCAAGCTTGGAAATCAGATAGGAGCCAAAAGAAGTTAGGCGCCCAGACACACAACCAGTTCTGGCCTTAGCGGAGGGAGAAAGATGGCTTGTGCTTTGGCTTGCAATGTCGCCCTGGAAACCGGACCTCAGAGGCTTGTGCCACCAACCCTGACTTGGAGTCCTAAAAGAGTGTCTGCCTAATGAGTCCTGTGCCATTGCCCATGCATCTGGCTGCAAAGACAGCAGTCTGCTTCTGAGATAAAAGCTGGGCTCTTCAAAATTCATCAGATAACAAAGAGGTATGATAGCGGTACCAAAATCAAAGCCATCGGAAACCTGCCATCATCCCATTTGCCTTACCAATGATTTTGTATGCTGTTCTACCTGCATTCACCTATTTTAAATGCTGCCTCCTGATAGTACCATAACCCTTGAGCACAAGATCTAAGCATTTTCTCTGATTCTGTAATAATCTTGTCTCGGGCCAAACAAAACGTATCACCTAAAAGTCACCTTCATACAAAATAATAGTATAGGAATGCAAAATAAAGTTCAGGGGCCGGGGAGATGGTGCAATAGAATAAGTGCTTCCCTGGCAAGCTCAAGGGCTTGAGTTCAATCTTTGGTTATGCCAAAAAAAAAAATTATATAGGCACCCATGTCCTAATGAGAAGGAAAATAGAGCTAAAACAATATTTTGCAAGAATCTTTGCAATCTTTCTTGGCAAGAATTACCTGAACTACTTGTTAAGTTCCAGCGTCCTGACCAATAGAGTCAGAATTTCTAAGTCAGCCCATGACTAGCAGCATGTCTATGTCCCATACGTCTCTTATGAGGACAATGGTAATTATGCACAGTTCTTAGTTCTACTGGCTGTGGGTGTCAATGGTTGTACCCTCAACACTCATCTCTTCCCTGTCCCTTGTGTACAGCCAGCATCGCAGCCAATCGGATGTCTTTATTAGCTGGAAGTCCAAGGATTTGAACACCAGGTAGACTTGCCATATGTGGATAAGGTAGTCCCTAGTCCAACATTGTGTTCAAGAACAGGTGTAGTGAAGAGGGGGGTGGTCTAGAAGACTCCAAGTTCTAGAACTTCCTCTGCTCTGGTCCTCAGTGTCAGTCACCCCAGCTAGGACAGCTGCTCTTTCAATTCTCCATTCCTAGAGGAATGAGCTAAAAATGGCCACGTGGTAATCAGTGTCTCTCCTTGTGGGAGGATTGCTGTGGGTACAGAAACTGCTACATCAATGGAACCAGGAATCCTAGAGGGTAATGGCAAAAGCAGTAGAAACCGTATGATTTCATCCTACTCACAAGCTAATGGGTTAGCCTGCTGCAGGTAGTCTTGGATGCTGAAAGGATTTAAATATTTATATACTACAGCAAGATATCCATAAAGTATACCCAGAATCAATGTGAGGACAGATCAGACCTAGAAAACAGGACTATGGGTGATGATCAACTAATGATTAAAGGACGAAGAAAAATCAATCTAACAGCTGCTAGATGATGCACAGAGACTAATTAGAATCAATGAAAGGTCAGAAGATGCTACAAAGAGCATGAAAACCTGTCAGTTGCGGGAAGAGCAGAAAACTTGCCATGAATGGAAAGGTCACTAGATGTTCCCACAGTGTGGCACCAAGGCTGGATGCCTCCTGCACACACAATGAACTGCGTTCCCAGCGAAGGGTCAGGGCTTAGGACCAAGCAGTTCTGAGCTAAAGTCAAACAAGGCAGGAACTCTGGACAGGGGAGCCCACAGTGGAAGGCTAAACACACAGGCAGCATGTCCGATCTCACAGTGAGGTAGCAATCCCTTGCTGCTCTCCTGTCAATAGGAGGGTATACATCTTCCGCAGGAAAAAGTAAGGTTTCTAGTAAGAAGTAAGGTGTGGGTTGTAGTTTAAGGTGTGCTAAGTAAAAGAACCCATCCAGTTAAGTTCACAGAGGAGGGCAGGAGCTAACAGGACAGAACAGGGACAGCAGTCCAGACCCAGAATAACTTCCTCTTGTGACCTGCATGACAGTGGGAGTCCATTATGATCAGAGGGCCGCTGCAGTTGACCAGCACTGGTGCTAGCCATTGAGTCCTCATGACTGTCAGAAGTGTACACGTGTCCTGACCTCCACAGCTGCGCTCCTCATTGGCCAACTGAGCAAACCGCTGTGCTGCAGGAGGTGGGCTGATGTCACAGTGTGTCAAACGGCAGGCAGCCCTCCCTGAGAAAGCACTAAATATAAACTGAGATGCAAAAGTATGACTTAGTTGGGAGACAGGGTCCCTACAGGTTCAGGCTGGCCTTAAACTCACCATGTAGCCCTGTCTGGCCTTGAATTTGTAGTGGCTGCCTTGGCCACCTAGTGCTGGGATTACAGGCAGTTGCTACCATGCCTGCTAAAAAATATGACTTTAGGCATGTGAGCTACCTTGCTAAGGCAAATTATTTGAGTCTGGGCTTTGGCTCTATTCTGTATATACCACTTTCTTTCTTAGTGGGAAGGCTTCTTATCTAAAGAATCAGGTAATCCTCCATAGGAAACTCAGCTTGTCTGGCCAACAGATGTAGCATGGTCAGACACTACAACAGCTCAACAACTGTCTAGGAATACATATATAAAATCCCAAAATCCTAGTGGCTCCCCTGATGGGGTAAAGCCCTCCTACAGGTTGCATAAAGCAGCTTAATGTATGCTCTAAACCTGTCGGAACCATTGGGAATCAAGAGCTCCTTGCACAGCAGGCTGGAGCAAATAGAAAGCCTTCTCGTGCTGAACTTCATTAAAAAGTGTCACCTTTCAGGTCATTTGGCCTATGTGTCAGGTGGACAAACAAGAGGCTCACCCAACAGAAGAAATTTTAAAAGGAAGGAGAAGGCAAACAGCATATTACATCATCAAAAGAATATTGTAAAACACATTCAATCTTTGTGTTCTCCTAAAACGACCTCTGCCCGGGAGTGGTGATGACACCTACAACCCCAACACTAGAAGGCTGAGGGAGAAAGATTGCTGTGAGTTCCAGGCCGGCCTGGGTTGCATAGTAAATTCAAGGCCAGGCTGAACTACATAGGAGTCCTGTTTTGAATGCCTTCAGCCCGCCGTACACGCACGCATGTGCACACCCAAAAACAAAAGAAAGCGGGGATCTTCCAAGTTACTTTAGCCTCAGACTGGAATGATTCCCTCGGCTAATTTGTGTGTGTGTGTGTATGTGTGTGTGTGTGTGTGTGTGTAGTCTCACTACCCAGTTTGGACTCAAAGTAATCCTCTTTTCAGCCTCCCAAGCGCTGAGATTACAGGCACACTCCACCACACCCAGTCTTAGGTCTCAGCGCATACAGAGGGCAAGGCCAGCATGGCATGCCGGGATCAAACCCCGACCACTGTGCTCTGCCTAAGCAGGGGCTTTAGTCTGCTGAGCTGTCTGGCTGGCCCACGCTCACCTAATTTTAACTATGACTTTTTTCTTGTTTCTTTTTTTTTTCTCATAAAAACTCCAGAATTCCAGCCATGGAACAACCACTTAAGTGATAAATTCTTAAGACAGTATCTTTTTTGGGCAGCATGATACCTCAGTAGTCTAAAGCACCTGCTTAAGCAAACTTAGGCAGGTGCAGGGAACAGCAGTTCCACCCCCCAGCTCCACATGCCATGCCAGCCCCGCCCTCAGGGTGGGCTGAGCTGGACAGAAAAGAGTATCTTTTTTTTAACTCATTAAAATTTATTTTCTAAAACATTTAATGGTATGAGAAAACTCAATGTAATTTAATGTTGGTTCTGTTTGTTTCTCTGAGGCAAGGTCTCCTGCTTTTAAACTCATGGAACCCGAGTTCTGGAATGACAGGCATGTGCCACCACACCCGGCTCTAGTTTAATGTTATTATTTTTCTGTATTTATTTTGTTTGAGACAAGGTCCTGCTGTACACCCTAAGCTGGCCCGAAACAGGGTAGTCAGCTTGCTTCTGCCCCAGTGTTAGGGTTCCAGGCATCCAAAACTAACACAGCACCTTCACTTTGTGGGTCTGAGAACTGAATCTTGAACTTTTCACACTACACTTCACCCCCACCCTCACCCCTTCTTTTTCCTTTTGAGACAAGGTTTTGCAAAATTCTGGTCAGTTTGAATTCAAAACTTGAAATCCGCCTGGCTCAGCCTTACTGAGTGCTCGGATTGCAGGGCTGTGCCACTAAGCCTGGCATATTTATTATCTTAATTGTATACATTTACGGGGCATAGTGTAATAATTTGATACAGTATAAGATTACAGCAGGGCTGGGAGATAGCTAAATAGAATAAGTGCCTGCCTGGCAAGCGCAAGGTCCTGAGTTCAATCCCCAGTACCGCAAAAACAAACAAACAAGAAACTACATAATTCATTTAATAAAAAAAAACAAATACTAAAAAAAGATTACAGCATGTAATTTTCAAATAGAGTACTTAACATTTCTATCACCAAAGTTTTTAAACTATATCAACATGTAACCATTGAATATATTTATGGGATACAGTGTCTTATTTCACTACATGTGTATAACATATATGTAATCAAATAGGGGTAAATGTTTCCATTTTCTGTTTGCAGCCTTTGAATGTCTTTCAGTTTGTCATAAAATATATAGTAAAATAGGAGACTAAGGCAGAACACCAGAACTTGTTTCTTCCTTTTTTCTTTTTTTTCACAGATGATCAGATCAGCAATGGTGGTTTCTAAACCACGCATGACAGGCCATGCTTGTAACCCCAAGCACTGGACTTGCTGAGGCTGAGGCAAGAAAACTGCATACAGAACCAGCTAGACCAGAACTGGGCTAAGACAAAAGATCTCAATTTTTTTAAAGATTTATCAATTTATTTGTACAGGGTCTCGCTACCAACTTAGAATCGTAGGGATTCTCTTGTGTCAGCCTCCCCTGCACCAAGATCACAGGCATGCACCACCAGGCCTAGTCTTGGTGGTCAGCTTGGCAGGCATGCAGTACCAGGAATCGAACCTAGTTCCTTAAGCTTGCCAGGCAAGTGCCTAAACTGCTGAGCTATCCCCGAGCCCCAACAGATCTTAATTTCAAATCACTCTGGTCGACTTAAGAGACTGTTAGGTCTGAGAAGCCCACCGCGTGAAGAAAGACTCCAAGAGACGTCCTCTCATGTAAAAGCAAGGGGATTTTATTTTCCATGCATGCATGGGGCTCACTGAACGCGCAGGAACAGAGAGCCCCAAGCTGACTGTGGGCTGGGTTTTAAGCCAGAAGACAAAGGGAGGAGGGGTCTTGTAAGCGGGGTTACAGAAGCAAATGGCATTGGTTAGTTTAGGTTGACCTTTAAAATAATTGGTGGGTTTGAGAATATATGACTTTTTAAAGAAACTAAGCGGGGTAGGCCATAGGGTAACTATTAGTTAACTCTGTGGTTTTAGCTGTTTCCTGAGAATGGCTGGGTCAAAGTGACTTATTTTATAAGAATGTTCCCAGGCTGGAGATTAAATGTTTTCCCCAGGTAGGCCTGAGGTTTTTGTGTTCTCTTTGTTTTAAAAACATGGATAATTTAAGCTCTATGGCCGTAAGCAGACATAACATTAGGCAGTATCTATACAAGCTGACATGGTTTGTTGATGTACTAAGGCGACACATACAGAACAGGATGGCGGTGTAACCTCATCTATGCTCTTAGAAATTATTTGGGCTTTACAAGACCTGAGGCAGTAAATAATCAAAAGGATTGGGGGTGTAGGAGAGCGCCTTTGGCTCAACCCCAGTACCACCAAAGAAAAGTTAAAAAACAGTGATTACTAGAGACGAAAGGGCAAGAGAGGAATGAAGCAAGAAAGGGGATTCCAAAACATGGTTTGATGGGGCTTGGCTCTGGGTACGAGCTCGGCCTCCCTACTCCTCTTTTTAATGGCAGGCTACGCAGCCGCGAACCACTAAGTCCCGCCCCTAGGCCCGCCCACTGCGGGGGGACGTCCCGCCCCTTCCCCACCCCCCGAGCTGCGCGTGCGCAGGCACCGAGGACGCGGCATTATGGCTATGTTCGGCCTCTCCGGTTTCTTCAGCCGAATCCACGCCACCGCTTGGGGAGCGGCAAGTAAGGCACACGGTGGGGTCGGGGTCGCACGGGCTCAAGCCACAGACCGAGGAAGTCCTGCGTGTACCTACGCGCGGCAGGGTGTGCGGAGCTCTTTGGCTGGCCCGCTTACCGCTGGCTGCTCACTTAGGGCAGCCTCTGGAACCAGAGGTGGGACTGGCACTTCCGGTCCGCCGCCTTTTCCTTCCGGTCACTGCCCTCAACCGGAAGTGCACCTCCGGCCGGTAGTTTTTGTTTGAGCGCCCCGCCTTTGCGGTGCTCTTCGGGGAAAATGTTTCAGCAGGCGCTTTGGGAGCAGGTATTTAGAAGTGGGTCAAAAGCAACTTAGCATGCATAGTAAAAATGAGTGGAAGCCAGGAACTATTGGTGCAGAAAACGTATGCTTGCTTCCTATAGAAAGCACTTTTCAAAGCATTCTTGTTGCACTCGTCCAGATGTCACTTAGCGTGTGCTGAGTATGAATTTTAATTACAGCGTCCTGACAAGTCAGGTCCCATATGCATGTGGTAGTAGCCCGGCTTCTGTGCAGTTTATTTTGCTTTCTGCACCATTTCCCTCAAACACAGTACTGGGTTAGTTGCAAAAATCTTAAATGGTCCAGAAGTGCACATTAGAAAGTGAACGCTGTAAGTGGATGTCAGATATATAATGATTATTGGGTTTATCCAACATCCGTTTCTCACCAGCGTGAACAATTATGAAATAGAAAATGGGGAAAATTTGCAAGGTGCTTGTACAAATTATGAAGCAAAAGCAACATTATGAATCCATTGTCCAGTTGAAGATATTAGACTATTTTGTTTTCAACGATCTGCTTTGTGATACATCATGGAAATTTGTTCATTTAAGATCTTTATATAAATTGTTTCATAGTTTGTGTTTTTTTCTTTTTTTTTTTTTTTTTTTTTTTTTTTTTTTTA
>PVKA01012631.1:30794-41377 GCA_004027165.1 Ctenomys sociabilis | reverse complement strand
CTAGAACCGTCCGCTGCGCACTTTGTGTCTGGTACTGATGCTTAGTGCAAGGCTTAGATCTTCAGAATGGCATGAACCGCTTCGTTCTTTCTGGTCCCGCTGCCAGTTTCCACTGACTTCTATTTGCAGTGTATGAGAGTGCTTTGTTTTCCACGCACTTGACAACATTTGGTTTTGTCTGAGAGTTTAAGTTTTGGCTTCCAAGAATTTTTTTTTTTCTCTAGTCAAGGGAGGGAAACTTTATTCAGGCCCCGAGGCTGCAGGCGTTGGGCAGGTGGTGCCCTTCTGGACGAGGGGCTAGCTGAGCTCTACGTGGCCTCTTCTTGGGGCGCAGGTTGTTGGTGTGGCCACACTTCTTCTTGCAGCAGTTGATAGCACGGGGGTGCAGGCGGGCGTAGCACTTGGGGCAGATCATCTTGTCACAGTTGTACTTCTGGGCAAGCTGGCGCAGGGAGATCCCACCTTGCAGGCAAAGCTCCAGATGCAGAATGGACTCTTTTTGGGTGTTGTAATGGGAGAGAGTATGAACGTCCTCCAGTTGTTTGCTGGCAAATACCAGAAGCTGCTGTCAGGTGGAATGCCCTCCTTGTCCTGGATTTTGGCTTTGACATTCTTCATGGTGTCACTGGGCTCGACCTCGAGGGTGATGGTCGTGCCAGTCACGGACTTCACAAAGATCTGCATCTCTGCGTCCGCTCGGCCGCCACATTGAAGAGAAAGAGGGCGACCCCAAGAAAATGTTCAGATGGCATCTCATGATTTTACATGTCTCTTTTCTCTTTCTGAGATGAGATCTCACTGAGTAGTTCAGGCTGGTCTTGAGCTTAGTGTGCAGCCCAGGTTGGCCCCGAACTCAGGGCAGTCTTCCTGCCTCAGCCTCCAGGCATGCCCTCCCATGCCAGCTTACACTTTTCTAATTAAACATTTTCAAATTTCTATTAGTTTTTTTGTGTGAGATATCTCATTTTCTTAATGGCTTATTTATGTTTCTTATTTACATTTTTTAGGTTATATTTGGATGCTAACCTTTTTTTAACTTGTTTTCCTGTTATGAGCCCAGGGCCTTGCTAAGTCTACCACTGAGTTATGACTCCAGGCCCCCACAAACTCTTTAGTTATGTTGCCTGGGCTGGTCTTCAGCTTTTGGGCCCATGTCATCCTCCTGCCTGCCTCCACTTCTGAGTGCAGTAGTTGGGACTCCAGGTCTAAGCCACCATAACTGGCAATAGCGTGTCTTTCTGTGAAATTCCTATAAACACAAGACAGACTAGAATAATGAGCCTCCATCTATGCCATGTAGGTGCAGTATTAAAAGTATCTTTTAATGAACATATGTTTATAATTTTATTGTGATCTTGTCCTGATCATTTATTGGTAGTCCCTTGTGGTCTTGTCTCAGAAAGCTTGTCCTGCCTCGCTCCCCTAAAACAGCTAAACTGGGCCCTGCGTGGTGGGACCAGCATACAGCCCACTGCACTTTGACGCTCTCTGGGCTGCCCCAGTAGTGGGCAGGGGCCTCCTTGGATCCTGAATTCCTTAGTGGAGTGTAACAAGAGTGTAAATATTTCTGATTTTTTTTTTTTAATACCTGTTATCAGACACAGTGGCAGCACATCAAAGCAATTTTTTATGGTGACAGATGTATATTTTGATCATGGTGGTCACAAGCTCAATGTTGCTCACAGCAAGGCAAGGCCGCGCTTTCTGCTAGCCCTCCTCATGGCTTGTGAAGGGAAGAACTGGTTAAAACTTCTGTAACAAGCTCCAGCCTTTCCTGTAGGCAGTTTTTGCTGTTCACATTGTAGAACACAGACATCCAGTCTGTGCCTGGCCTTTGAATAAATTTCTATGTCCTGTGAAAAAATAAAAAATAAAACAGCTAAACTGATAGAGATATTGTACACAGTATTTTCTTCTCAAAGGTCTGTAATTTAACGTTTTACATGTAAGATTTTTTTTTCTGCCACAACCTGACTTTTATATGTGGTATGAGATGAAAAACCAATTTCTTTTCTGTCTCAATAACTGTTCTCCCTAGTTCCATGTACAGTATCTATAAGACCTGTCCCACACTGATGCAGGACCAGCTGTCATAAATCACGTTTATACATATACAGATTCATGAGTTCCAAAAGGTTCCTCTATGGCATGGTGACTGTAGTCAGTTATGGCTATAGTGCTGAGTATAGCTTTTAAGTGTCATAAGCACAAAAGCTTAGTTTGTGAGTTAATACATATTGGTAGCTTGATTCAGCTGTTCCACAGCATTTACCTATTTCAGAACATCATATTGGGATTGGAGAAGGCACAAAGCCCTGGGTTTAGCCCCAGCTCTAAAAATAAAAAACTACAATTATGCCATAATGTTGTGACTCCCAAGCTGCTAGATGCCTGATACGCTGAGTTCCAGTTTCCCAAAATTGAATAAATTCTGAGGAACAATGGCAGTTAAGAGTAGGAAATTTGGGGGCTGGGGAGCTAACTTGATGGTCTAAGCACCTGCCTGGCGAGCTCAAGGACCCAGTTTTGATTCCTGGTACCGAATGCCAAGCCAGCCACTGAAACCAGGTGTGGTGGCACACACCTGTACTCCCAGCATTGGGGAGGCTGAGACAGGAGGATCACTGTGAACCTGAGCTGCTGACATTGTGTACCAAATACATAAAGAGGAGGAAACTTCACTGAGGGAGACCTGGGAAGTGGGTTGCCAGTGAGCCCACTTCTCCAGGGAAGCTTTGTAGAGCAAATTCGCGAGGTGTGGGCCAGCGGCACCCAGCCGCAGTCACCCAGTAAGGTTCTGGCCCAGCCATGTAAGCAGTGTCGACCCGAAGGGAAACAAGGCACAGTGCGCCTACAGGGAACCAGGGCCTATTCTGGAAGACACAGGTCAGAGGTCCTGGCCACCCACCCAGTGCACTGATGCCCATCTGTGGTTTCATTTGCTGTTGCCTGTCCCTCAGGGAGGCACTCCACTTCCTCTTGAGGCTGTCAGGGTGAACCTCTGGCCACAGTCGCGACAAGCTCATCTGCCCCCTAGACTCCTTCACCCCATCTCACCAGCTGTATTTGTGTCAAGCTTAGCTATGGCAGCCCCCACTTACGTGAGGTTACGGTCCAGACACCCTGGCAATAAGTGAGAACCAGCGAAGTAGCGATGCTGTGTTTTAGTATTTGTATATATGTTAAGGCTTTATAAACCCTTCACACACTCTTGTAAACCTTTCCCACAGTTTTAAAAATGCTTCTAATGTTCTTAACCATTTTCTAAACTTGTGCACCTATATAACTTTAACAACACACATATACTGTACGGTATTTGCAGAATCCCGCAATATAGCAAAAAAATCTGCAATAAATACTTTAGATTATATATTAAAAAAAAAAAAAAAAAAGATTTAAAAAAGTGGGCCAGCTAGATAGCTCAGCAGATTAAAGCTCCTCTTTAGACAGATGCAGGGACAGAGTTCGAGCCCCAGCCTGTCCCGCTGGCCCTGCCTCCAGGGTGCATTGAGGCTGAGGCTGAGACTTGAGACCAGGCATGGTGGCACACAGCTGTAATCCCAGTGCTGGGGAGGCTGAAAGCAGGAGAATCGCTGAGTCCGATCTGTGTAGTGAGACCCTCTTGTACTAAATGCATTTTTTTAAAAGATTTTAAAAAATAATTTAGATTAATATTTTCTGAAAACTTATGAAATAGTCCACAAGAGTTGAACTGCGAAGTAGTTGTAATAGTCTCTTGAGTGTGTGTGTGTGTGTATACGCGCACGTGTACTCATTTGTGTGCTTGTGCCCATGTGTGTGCTGGGATGCATTTCTGGGATTTGTTGGGGGTTTTTTGTTTCTTGGCAGAACCGGGAATTGAACCCAGGCCCTTGCGCTTGCCAGGCAAATGCTTATTCTACTGAGCTATCTCCCCAGCCCTGATTTGTTGTTTTTGAGGTAAAGACTTGTTATGTGCCCCAGACTGACCTGGAATGTGCAGTCATCCTCCTTGGTCAGCTTTCTGGGTGGCTGGGATTATAAGCCTATGTCACCACTCTCATCTATAAATAAAATGTTAAGGTCTCCCCTGATGTTAGACTTCCCTTTTTCCTTTGTATCTAAGAATGGCTTTGTTTGTTTTCCTTTATTTCACTTCTGCCCTCTGGGTGCTGTCTCCCTAGGGTGTTCATTTGTCTAGAAATAGGATTAAGTATCTATTAGCCCTTCTAATTTCATCCTACACATTTTCAGTTCCTTATTTCTGTGTTTATTAATGTATAATTTATTTGAAACATTCCATTTCTTTCTCTTTTAGTATATTATTTTTGAGACTGTCTTCTTAAGCAGTTGAGGCTGACCTTCAAATCCCTGATTAACAGACCAGGTTAACCTTGAACTCTTGACCCTCCTGGCTCAGCCTCCCAAGTGTTAGAATTTCTGGTGTGCACCACTATGGTATGCT
Organism: Ctenomys sociabilis; assembly: GCA_004027165.1. Classification (NCBI taxonomy): domain Eukaryota; kingdom Metazoa; phylum Chordata; class Mammalia; order Rodentia; family Ctenomyidae; genus Ctenomys; species Ctenomys sociabilis. The sequence goes on along the minus strand of PVKA01012631.1, from coordinate 36,933 downwards.
GGTCCTAAGGCCCTGCACTCCAGGCGCTAGAGTGGAAAGATACAAAGTGTAACCGTTTCTTTTTTTTTTCTGTGCTTTAGGGAAGGGTCTACAGGATGTTCAGGATCTCACTACTAGATCAGACTCATAGTGATCTGCTTCTTTACAGCCTCCCGAGAGCTAGGCTTACCAGGAGTGTGCCACCATGCCCAGTCTCAGTTGCTGTCTGAGCATGCCCCACAATCAGGGCAAGCATGACAGACCCAGAGATCAAACACCCAGCTCCTAGGCCTATTTGCAGGCACTTTAATCCACTGAGCTATTTGGCCAGCCCTCAGCAGTTTCGGTTTAAGTGACTTTTTTTTTTACACCCCCCCCCCCATGGGTTGCATTTTAAATTTGTCATTATTTACTTTCTAAGAGTTTTTATCTGCTGGAAGCAGTGTGGATATTGAGTCAGTCAGCTTTGTGGCATGGTCACAAAATCCCTGAAAAAAAAACCCATCAAGATGAGGAAAGATCTGTGTGGCTCATGCCATTTCAGAGTTTTCACACTGTGGCTGGCTGGCCTCCAGGCGAAAGAGAGCGGCTCCCCTCTGGGCAGCAGAACATCAGGGATAGGGGTGGAGAAGAAGGCTGGGGGCAGGACGGAGTCTGAGAGGCACCACAGCCCTGCTGCCCAGCCGCCCCTGTCCACTGGGCCTCGCATCCAAGTGTCCAGCGCCTCCGGTGATGTCCCTAGACTGTGTCTTACCAGAGTCGCCCAGGATGGGGTTGGAGCCCACACCACCCATCCAAGCTTTGCAGGCAAGGGGCCTTTGGGGAATAGTTTGGATCCCAGATATGACACATAATTCTCAGCTTTTAGACATTGTATAGCTGCAGGGTTTTTAACAGCAAATTCATCAAACTGCTGAAAACAGAGATTATTTGTTATTGTTGGTGTGCATGTGTCTATCTTTTTGTAGTGTTTAACTCTGCTTCTATTAGCTCTTCTCTCCCACCACCGTAGTACCAGGGATCAAACTCAGGACCTTGCACTTGCCAGGTAAGCACTTGACTGAGCTGTCTCCCGAGCCCACTTCTGTTCTTGTAGAACACATCTTGTCAAGTATGTGGAACACAGTTCACAGTACACAGCCGAGGATCAGGCCCGCTACCTCTTCAAGTAGGCAATGTGGCTTCCTTGATTTTCTTTCCATTCCCAGAAGACATCTTCCATTTGCAGCTTGTCAGCTCTTTCCAGGGAAGCCAAGGTGGCCTCTTGTCTGCCTGGGCGAAGTGAAGCACTGATGTTAGCACAGTTCCTGCTGCACAGCACCTGCTGTGTCCTGGGCAGGATGGAAGGGAGGCTCCTGGGCTCACCATGGCCTGTCCGCTGACATCACCTGAGAGGACCTTTCTGCAGGGTGTATCTTCTACCTCCTCTTCTCGCGGGCTGATGGGCTAAAATATCACTGAGAAATTCACAGTACCTAGTTCTTTTTTATTTATTTTTTGAGATAGGTTCTTGCTCTGCAGTCCAAGTTGGTGGTGGATATAGAACCCTCCTGCCTCAGCTTCCCAAGTATGGGGGTTTCAAGGGTGCACTACTGCGCAGCTTCTTAGACACTTTTAGTGGTCTGTAGCCTGATCTGTTAGCGTTGCTTGGGCAAAAATGAGTGCTATATATATTTCTACAGTTTTTATAGTGGCTGACATTTCATAGATTCCTTTTCAAACTAGTGACATGGGTAGTGTGTACCAGAGGAAAACAGGTGGAGCCAGGAGTTTTCACTCCCATTTGTGTCTTTGGAAGCTTCATAAATGCAAACATGGAGGGCCAGGGAGATAGTGCAGCAGCCTAAGTGCCTGCTTTGGCGAGCGCAGGTCCCAGGGCTCAATCCACAGTCCTGCATGCCAGGCCAGCCCCAGCCCCGTGGCACACTGCGCGTGTGAAGGAGTCTGGGCGTGGTGGCACACACCTGTAATGCCAGTGCTGAGAAGGCTGAAAACAGGAGGATCACTATGAGTCCAAGCTGCATAGTGAGACTCCATACCAAATACATAAAGATGAAAAAAAAATGTTGTAATGTACGCTCAAGACCAATAAGCAAATGACTCAGTTTTTAAACAGAATGAATGCCCTGCTGTTTTTCTGCTCTGTCCACTCTGCTAGGGTCACCTGTCCTCTGTGATGCTTTGAGGACACTCACTTCTCCAGGAGGAAAGTCGGAGCCGGCCCAGACAGCCCTGAAGAAGCCCGGGCTGCCGCTGGGTCGTTTTGACACACCCGAGGGCTCTCAGGTGGAGCAGGAGCTGCTGACGAGTGAGTAGAGGGACGCTTCTGTCAGCATCCTGGACGTGTCAAGAGGAGTGTTTTGGGCCTTGAGAAAATAGTGAAAGAAATGAAATATCACTTATAATTCTTTATTCATAATAAATAGTACTCCTTTTTTTCTTTATGGTTTTATAATATGGTTAAAAAAATACTTAACATTAAATTTGCCATTTTATCTTTTTTTGTAATTTTTATTTTTTTAAACATTTTTTTCTATTTTTATTTATTTATTTATTGGATACAAGGTTTCACTAGGCAGCTCAGACTCATGTGTGATCCTCCTGTCTCAGCCTCCCCAGTGCTGGGATTACACATGTGCACCACCACGCCCAGTCTCAGTGGTGGGGCTCAGTGTGCCCAGGGGCAGGGCTGGCACCGTATCTGGTGCCAGTGATCAAACCCAGGAGGTCCTTGCACTTGCCTAAGCAGGTGCTTAGTCAGCTGAGCTATCTCGCTACCCTTTTTAAAAAATCTTTTCAAGACAGGGTTTCACTGTGTATTTCAAGCTGACCTGTAGCTCACTTTGTAACCAGGCTGGTCTCAAGCTCACAAGAATCCTCCTGCCTCAGCCTCACAAGTGCTGGTATTACAGATGTGCACCACCACACTTAACTCTCCTTATTTCTTATTTTCTTTTATTTTGCTCTTTTTTATACTTCAGGCTTCTTATCCAAGAGAACCATGAGATGTTCAAGCTCATGTGTCTGACTTACTTTGACAGTAAGTAAAGTTGCCATCAGTATATATGTTTTAAAAAAAAACATACTTTTAGCCAGGTGTGGTAGTGCACACCTGTAATCCTAGCATCAGAGAGCTGAGGCAAGACAATCCCCTTTAGTTTAAGGCTGGTATGAACTATATAATAAGACCCTATCTCAAAATACATACATACATACATACATACATACATACATACATACATACATACATACATAGGTTCATCAGTGGAACGTGCAATGGCTGTCCTCAAGGGACAGGGTAAGGTGGGACTACGAGCCCAGTAATGCCACTGGGGCTTCCGGAAGCCTGGGAACTCACTCAGCTGGGCCTGGCGGTGTGCACCTGGGTGCTGTGTGCACCTAGGCGCTGTGTGCTCCTGGGCACCGCACTGTGGGAGGCCAAGCCACCAAGGAAGCACGTCTGTCTCTGGTCCCTTTTCTGGGTCCTGTCCTGTCCCTCAGTCCCCTGAGCAGAAAGTAACTGCTCCTGGCAGCTTCTCCGCTCCAGGGAGCAGCGGACTCAGCATTCTGGCCCTAATTACACAGTCCTGGAGAAGATGCTCCAGGCCAAGCAGGGGTCACACATGAAGCAGGTATTCTCACTCTGCCAGGGCGTGGGCAGTGCTAGGATTAAAGAGGCTTGAGGCGATACAGACTAAGCAGCGTCTGTGCCTTTGTTTATCTGTGCAGTTGCTTTGAACACAGCCACTGCTTGGCCAAGCATGGGCTCCCCCTGAGCAGCAGCCCCTGCCTCTGTTCTGGGTTCAGTATATAGGAAGTTTGGCTTGTGGTAGCAGGCTTTGTTTCTAAAGTACTAATTTATCATCACTTTGTCCCCTGGTGCCTGTGACTTGTAGGATGAATGCCATTTTAGCTATCTTTTGAAAAGTTATGGTGCATACCTCTAAGCATGTTACTCTGCATCTCTGGCAAGGTGAGGATTCACCCATCAGTGTTGTGAGGTATTTCATGCAAGAAGACACCAGCAGAGGATACTGGCGCCTGTGTCTGCATTTTTTTCTACTGTAGGAAACTTAGTATTTGGAGACTCAGTAAAACATTTCAGTTTAGAGTACTTTACTCAGCCCAGTCTAGTAGCTAGGCCAGGCAGCCAAGACAATGGAGATTTTTTAAGTTGTCCTAGAACTTTTTCAGTAATTTTAACATCCACAAAAGCCACAGATTCAGTCCCACAAAAAAAGGAAAGGATGATGGCAAGGGCAGAAGCCAGGGGCTCTGGACAGTGGCCTGTGGCTGGAAAGGGTGGGCCGAGCTCCCATCCAGCCCTCTGCTGGAACACAGCTCTGCTGACATCTTGGTTGGAGCCGTCAAGACTGTCCAACTTCTGACCTCTAGAAGTGGACGGTGATAAATCTGGCCTCTTAACCAGAATGGGGGAGTGGTCATGCAAGAGGAGAGCAGCAACCCGAGACTACAGCTTCACACGCACAGCCAGTTGATTAAGAAAGATCCCGAAATCATTTGACGGTGGGAAGGCCAGTTGGCAGTTTTCGATAATTGGTGCTAGAAAGGCTGGATGTCCACATGCTAGTGAGTGAAGTTGGACCTTGTCACATGCAAAACTTAAAGTCCCTTAAAAATTCTAAATTTAAGAGCTAAAATGCTAAAGCTCTTAGAGGAACGTGTGTAGCAAGAGAAGCCTTCATCCCATCGGGCTGGCCAGTGACTTCATGGCTGTGATGCCAAAAGCACTGGTGTAAACAAATAGGAGCTCATCACAACTAAGAGCTCTTCTTACGTCAGAAGTCATCAAAGCAAAAGCCAGCCGTGGAAAGAATAAATATATGTATACATTCAGTGTATTTGGTTCAGAGTCTCACTGTGCAGCTCACACTCACAGCGGTCATCCTTTTTCAGCTTCCCCAGCCCTGGGATTGCAGGTTGCTCCAGCATGCCCAGTGTTGGTGGCCTGGCTCAGCATGCCCAGGGGTGGGGCTGGTGTGGCTTGTGGAGCCTGGGATCAAACCCTGGTTCCTGTGCTTGCTTAAGCAGGTCCTTAGTCTGCTGAGCTATCTCACCAGCCCCAAATTACATTTTTTTTTTTTTTTTGTAAATGTATTTAGTTCAGGGTCTCATTACACAGATTGGACTTGTAGTGATCCTTCCTGTTTTTCAGCTTCCCAAGTGCTGGGATTATAGGTGCATGCTACCACACCCAGTCTCAATCTTTGTCTCAGTGCCCCCCTGGGGATGGGGCTGGCACAGCAGGCAGGGGATTAAGCCCCTGCCCTGTGTCTGTCTAAGCAGGAGCTTTAATCCACTGAGCTGTGGCCAGCCCTGCAAATTACATATTAATGGGATTAATATTCACAATATATAAAAAGTTTGCAAAGCTTTAACAAAAAAAATGCAGTTCAAAAACTAACCAAAGGACTGGGGAGAAATAGCTCACAGGCATAAGCACCTGCCTGGCAAGTGCCAGGACCAGAGTTTGATCCCTGGCCCTGTATGCTGTGCTGGCCCCAAATGCACTGGGTATGACCTCTTGTCAGGAACTGGATGTGGTGAGTCACGCCTGTAATCAAGCACTTGGGAGGTTGAGACAAGAGGATCAGTGTGCATTTGGGATCAGTCTGGGGTTTATAAAAGTGAGCACAAGACCAGCTGTCATAGCAAGACCCTGTTTCAAAACAGAACAAAAGTTGGCAAAGGTTGTGAGCAGACATTTCTCCATAATATGGACAGATGACCAGCACGCACATGAAAAGATGCACAGTGTTATTAATCACCAGGGAGATGCAAATCATAGCAAGGGCAGGGTATCGCTTCTCACCTGTGAAGGTAAAAGAAAGGGAAAGTGACATGTGTCGGGTGTTGTCAGTGCATAATAGTGCATGCGCATCAGTGCCTGCGAGCACTCCAGGTGTGCACATTGTTCACAGCTGCAGGAGGGGCACAGCCTGAGTGTCTGGTCAAGCGCAAGGAGGGAGGTCATGTTGCACACTTCGATACGTGGAAGACTCTGGGTCATGAACAGCAACGAAGTTTTGATGTGTGCTACGTGGTGTACCATGAAAGTAGGCCAGATGTGGGCAGCTTTTACTTTATTTGATATTTATTTATTTATTGTGGTTTTTTTTTTTTTTTTTTTTTTTTTTTT
>PVKA01012631.1:0-30694 GCA_004027165.1 Ctenomys sociabilis | reverse complement strand
CTGCACAGCTTGGGCTCTCGTGATCCTGGGCTCGCAGGTGTGCACCACCGCACCCAGTTTGGGGTCAGCACAGCATGCCCAGCACAGCACCCAGTACTAGGGATCGGACTCAGGTACTTGCGCTTGTCAGGCAGGCGCTTAGACCACCAAACTATGTCTCCCCAGTGCAGAAATGGAGTTCAAGTTATTCTCTTCATAGCAGGCACCAAGACTAGAAGAAGAAAGTAGAAGAGCAGTGACCAACCCCTACGGAGAGGGGGACGGAGGAAGTTAGCTTCTGATTGGCCCCCAAGCTTATTTTGAGACTGGCGAAGACTTGGTACACATGGTGCTACAGTTGTGTTTAGGGCCATTTTACAAAAACTTAACAAGACAGGTATGACATAACTATATTGCATTTCCACAGTAGAAAGCAAGCGGCACATATTCACCAGTGTGACACAAAGGCAGGCACCTGTCCTAAGCCCTGGTGGCCCACATTCATGCTGAACCGGTTCTTTCGCAGAAGCCCAGCTGGCAAAGTTTGTCTGCCAGCTGGTGGGTGCCCACCCCACCCCGGCTCTGCAGAAGCTGTCCACAGCCCCGATGGTGCTTGATCTGCTTCTGGAAGTGTCCCCAGTGTTTCTGCTGTGCTTTTTGTAGTTTTTCACCCTGTTGCCTGAGTTGATTTCTTCTTGGGTTTAAATTCCTGGGCCTTTGCTCCACACCACCTCGTGGGTGTTGCCGGGTCTCTGGCCTTACACCATGGTGTGCATGGGGACCTCACGTCTCCCTGCCATCATTTTGGCTGCAGGGCACATTGGTCAGTTCCTGACACCTCCTCTGGTCAGACCTCCCCCAACCTTGTCCTGCTTTCTCCAGCTGTTTCCTGAGCATCTCCCTTTTTATATTCCAAGCATCTCAAAATTAATTCTTCTCAAGTTAAGCTCACTCAGTGTCCTTCACTCCCCTTGCTCTCATCCTACCTGCAGTTCCACCCCACAGCCTCCTTTTCCCCACCGCCAAGTCACCCAAACCAGAAGGCTGCGCTGAGGTTTTCCGCCTGCTGCTCCCATGCTCTCTGTCCAGTCACTGCCCAGTCCCGTGACTGCTGCTGGACTCTTTGCAGAGCTACCCACCTGCTCACTGTACCACTAGAGCCTGAGTAGAAGCTCTCTGTGGCTGTTTTGGTTGCTGACAGTCTTCTTTCCTTCCCTGTATTCTCGTTTCCCTGCCTGGAGTAAGTACTTCATTCTTTAAGTGCAGGTTGTCTTCTTGCAGGAAGATCTGATCTTTAAGAGGAGAAGGGAAGGAATTTGTAGCAAGGCACCCTCTTTCTTTGATACAAAGACAAACAGATGAGATGCGTAGCCACCGAGAACAGAATATCATGTCACGCGTAGTGTGGCAGACAGAAATGATTAGACGGAATTGGACAAGGAAGATGATAGATGAGCTGTAGATTAAAGGGAAACTAAAGTCTTTATAAAGATGAGATGTGACAGGAAGATGTTTTCCAAAAAAAAAAAACATGCATGAGAAAGGAAAAGATCGCAGAACATTACACATGCAGGGCACAGCTAAGGAGACTCTTTGGCTTCAGCATAAAGTGAAATGAGCAGAAGGCTGGGACAGAGTGCAGAGCTGTCAGGTGGTAGCACCAGGCTCCAGCTGTGGGCAGCAATGGAGGTGCAAAACATTCGGAGGGAGATTATTTTAGCCACTTAATTAAAGTGCAGTCTCCCGGTAGTAAAAGCTACTTATTTTAAGTGTACAGGCCAGAGTTTAAACAGTGTTTAATCAGTTACACAACAGCAGGTCTGAAATTACTCCGTTCCCTAAAACATTCCCCTGGGCCGGTTGGCAGACAGCCCCCCATCACCTTATACAAGCCCTGATCTGTTCGCTTGATTATAGATTTGCTTTTTCTAGAATTTTCTATAAATGGAATGGAACAGGGTATTGTCCTTCGTGTCTGGCTTTCTTCACTTAGTGTGCTGTGGAGAAGGAATGCTGTATTAAGAGAATTTACTGGGTAGGACCAGCTGGGGACAAGATAGTCGGGAGACGGATGAGTTAAAGGATGGATTGTTACTGCGTTAATTAAGAATAGGACACTGAGAATGTGAACCAGGGTGATGGTGATGAGAATAAAAGCTTTGAGAAAGGCTTTTCAGATTATAATAAAGGCAAAAATTAAATATGAAAAGAAGGGCTCTGGAAAGACAAGAGTCAACATCGGAGAAGAGAGCTCAAGGTGTGACATTTGACAACAAGCATCCTGAAGAGAACAAATGTCCAAGTGAGAAGCAAAAGCACTTCCAAGTGGATGGTAGTGGTGTAGATGCAGGTCATTGGAAAAGAAGCTTGAGGACTGTGTGGTTCGCTAATGTGGACATCAGCGCTGTGAAGGGCGTCAGAAGAAGGAACTGAATCAGGCCTTCACGCTGTCCTAGTAGATACAATGGTCTTTGGGTTTATTATAGACTGGAGAAAAGCGCTGTGCAATGGAATTGTGTAGAATTGAGAAAGGAGCAGCTAGAGTCAGGCTAGAAGCAGGAGCAAGGCCATGGGGGCCAGGGTTTGGGTTTAGGGGAGTCATGAGTGGGCTCTCATGGGGAACTCCATTAAAAGAAGGGACACCAGTATGCTCCCTCTGCCACAGGATGTGGTGAGAAGCCTTGAGTGAGCCACGCCCTAACTGGAGGTATTGGCTGGTTAGGGCACCCCGACTAAGCGATTTGTTACAGCTGGACTGTCCTCCCACAGTGTCTAGAGGGAGAAGGAGGCGCTTCCCTAAGCAAGGCCTCAGAGCCCGCAGAGCAGGAGGCACCAGCTTGCACTTGAAGCCCAGGGAAAATAGAATGGTGATGGGGTGACAGAGAGGTCTTCCCGTTAAGCCAGAAGTGGAGTGGACAGACACTTGGATGTCTTCACAGTGAATTGTGTATTATCTCTTTTTGTCCAGGGAGGAGCTGTGTTAACTGAGTCATGTGATTTTCAGTTTTCTAGAGACCCCATGTAAGAATTAAAAGTTCGGGGGGGGCCTGAAATATAACTCCACGGCACACTGCCTTCAGCAAGTACAGGGTTCTGAGTTTGATTTCTCACCAAAGCAGAAGAATCCAGATTGTTTACCAGGAGCTGGCTCCTCACCTCTTGTTGCTGTGCACATGGTGAAGTGGATAGGGTGCTGCCGAGGCCAGGGTGGGAGACTCCACTCCCTCATGCAGTAAGCAGCCTTCTCACTCTGTGTCTCATTTTCTCAACAACAAAGGAAGGCATTTCTTCCTGTCTTGGGGATCATTTCATTATAAAGACCAAAAGAGTTCACATATATTGTGAAGAGCTTGGCACTGGAAGACAGGGGTTGTGGTACATGCCTGTGGCCCCACTGCCCCTATGGCTGTCGCAGGAGGATTGTGGTTTTTGTTTTTGCAGTACCGGGCTTGAACTCAGGGCCTTGTGCTTGCCAGGGAAGCGCTTATTCTGCTGAGCTGTATCCCTGGCCAGGAGGATGGTTTAGGCCCAGAAATTGGAGGCCAATCTGGGCAACATGGCAAAGCCCCATCTCAAAAAAGAATAATAGTAAAAGTAAATAAAGAATTAAATGCTCAGAATTGGACCTGCTGCCTGTTGGAAATAATATCTGAACACTTAGCATTACAAGCATTAGCTTCAGTTGTATCTGTGGCTGGTCGGCGGAGTCCAGTTTCGCTGAAGCTAGAACCTAGCAGTACTTGCAGCTAAGATGAATGTTCCATGTGCAGCACCGTGCCAGCCCCTTGACACACGTTGCCGAGTTCAAGTCTCGGCCCCACTGGCCGGGCACAGCTGCTCTCCCCACTAGGAAGAAAATGGAGGCATTTTGGTCACAGTGAGTCTTTCAAGTATTTTCATTTCCAAATCTTCCAAGTTCAGTGACTTCTACTCTGTTCTTGTATCCTTTGCTTCTACTCGGGCCAGCAGCATGTGTGAAGCTACTTCTGGAGTGGGGCCTGAACCAAGAATTTGAAGTTGGGGCTGGGGAGATAGCTCAGTGGTCTAAGCACTTGTCAGGCAAGCACAGGGACCCAGGTTCGATCCCCAGTACCGCAAGTGGCGCCAGCCCCTGAACCCTGATCACATCTTGCTGGCCACCGAAACTGGACGTAGGCATATGCCTGTAATGCCAGTGCAGGGGAGATTGAGACAGGAGGATCACTGTGAGTCCAAGCTGCATAGTGAGACCCTATACCAAATGAATAAATAAAGATTTTAAAAAGTCTTTGAAGTCAGCAGTGTTGGTGGTAAAGTTGGCTGAATATGAAAATCTCATCCTAAATGAGTCTTCAAACTTGGGAGAAACACATTAATAGTTTACGCCCAGACTGCACAGTGGCCTGATCATTACCTTTAGCCTGTTAGGCCTGTTGTTGTCTCCTTGGCCAGCTCTGTTGACTGGTTTGTTTGTATTGTCTTTCTTTTCTCAGAATTTCCCGATGATGTTAATCCAATTACCAAAGAAAAAGGTGGACCCAGGGGCCCAGAGCCAACACGATACGGAGATTGGGAACGGAAAGGACGATGCATTGATTTTTAAGACCTTGTCTTCAACTTTATTCTCCTTTAAATATGTATATGTGAATTTCCTATTTCAGATTCTGTTCTTTTATATCCTTTAAGTTAGAGTGTGTGTGTGTGTGTGTGTGTGTGTGTGTGTGTGTGTGTGTGTATGTCCAGAAATCAAACTGAGGAATTTGTACATCTTAGGCAAGTGCACTGAGCCCCTTAGCCCCAAATCAGCTCATCTCTATCATGTGTTTAAATATGTATGCAGTGACTTTTTAAGAAAATGCACTTCTATCAATCAAGAAAAATATTTTTACATTATGCATATTAACATTAACAAATATATCCAGTTATGTAAAGGATTATTAGATATATAAACCTTCACTTAATTTTTTTAATGAGTTGCTTATAAAATGCATGTGTAAGTAAAATATTTTAAGTGATTATGATGCTGTCAGCTGGGTTACTACTGGCTTTTATTTTTTTTTAATTTAATTTTATTTTTTTTTTGTCTTTTTGAGACAGGGTCTCACTATGCAGTTCAGGCTGGCCTTAAGCTCAGGCTGGAACTACTGGCTTTTAAAGTGTGAGTTAAATAGTATATTCTAGCTTGAGAAGGCCACCATAAGGGCAGAGAAGTCATTGACCTTCAGCCAGTTGCCTGGATCTGAATCCTCACTCCACTTCTTGGGATCTCTGTAACCTTGGAAAGCTGTGAGACGGCTGTGGTGCCCAGATGTGGGCTTCACAGGAAACCCTCACAGGGCAGCTGGGGAGACTGAGTGGGTGCACGTGTGTTGCCCCAAGGGACGGGGAGAGAGAGATTGGGACATGGTGAATTATGGGTGTCTTCTCTCATTGCTGGCAAAATACTTAACACCCAAAATGAAGGAAGGAAAGGCTTATTTAGTGCACAGTCAATGGAGGTTTCAGTCCATACTCTGTTGGCTCCAAGGCAGGGTGGCAACGGGAGAGAGGTGACAGAGAGCAAGGGGAGTGGCAGCAGTTTAGCTAGCCTGTCTCCTCTGCCCCAGAACATTCAAACAGCCCCAGTGCTGCATCAGGAATCACAGACTCCAGAAGCTGCCCCTGACTGCAGGAAGCTTTGGGGGACACTGAGGCACAAACTGTAATGATGGGGAGTTGGCTTTCAAGATTCTAGAGGTGGAGATGCCTTGGATTGGCTGTCTGCTACTTGCAGACATGCCATTTGGTTCGAGTTCAGAGGCCTGAGAGTCAAAGGAGCCAGTGATTAAATCCAGTTCAAGACAAGAGCCTGAGCCGAGTTGTCCTGGTTCCCACTGCCATGCAAGGTAAGGGGGACTCCTGCCTGTGCCTTTCATGCTGTCTGACCTGAACATAAGCAGTGCTCACCATTCCACAGCCCCAGGGACAGACGGTCTCCTACATCAGCTCTGCCTGCCAAAGGTTAATCTCAAAGCAGGTGCGGAGGCGGACTCCTGTTGTCTCAGCTACTCCAGAGCTCCGTGTTGGAGGCTACCCGGCAGCATAAGATACCCACGTAAAAGTAATGAAAGAGAAAGTGCGTGTGTCATTGGAAGCCCTACCACAGATATCTCCAGGAGCCCTACAGTTTTCCCGGATGAGTGCCACCCTTTAGCCCTCATAAAATGTGAGCCACCCGTGGCTTCGAATATTCTTTCCAAATCCCCAGGCTTCCTTCAGGAGAGATGATAAAACTGAAATTTGAAATATTTAGGTTACAATAAGTATTTTAATTTTTTTTAAATCAAATATATTTTAGTTAAAAATACTGATTGTGTGGGTGAACTGAACTGGAAAAAAAACATTCATGTTTTTGCAAGAGGAAGCTCACGGAAGACAAGTGGGAGAGACAGAAGGGTGCGGGTCAGTATGTTTCGGTCTCTAAAGCGCTTGCTCGCAGTCTGACTTAGAGATCTGGAACCAAGTAAGGCCCAGAACTGCAGCTGTCTGAGGGCGAGGGCAGCAGCACGAGCCTTCAGAGACCGAGCGCCCACACTGCAGCCCAAAACCCTTGTAGCACACGAGCAGCAGTGCACTGAAAAATCCGGATATTCAATTCCTGGACGCTGGGGTACCCAGCCTGTGGGCGTCCCTGCCACGGTGGCCCCTAGTGCCCTCTGGCGTGTCCCCAGGCTCCACGCAGTTGCCCATGTTGGTTGTTCGACCCCCTGTATTACTCAGGGATGGGGCTTGCAGACCCCACAAAGGGCAGTGAGGTGCCTGCTGACTGGGCGCGAATTCCAGTGCACTGTATCTGGGAGGGCTGTGGAGAGACTTACATGAGGGTGCACGTGGCGTTCTCTCCAGGAGCCATTCGTGTGCCCATTAGAGCTGGGTGTTTTCCACACATGGTGGCACACGCCTGCAATCCCAGCACTTGAGAGGCTGAGGCAGGGGAATCCTGCGAGTTCAAGGCCAGCCTGGCTGTGAAATGAGTTCAAGCCCAGCCTGAACACATAGGGAAACTGTCTCAAAAAGAGAAGAAAAAAGAGCTGGTTGTTTGTCCATATCCGCTGTCCGCAGAGTCAACATCTGCGCTACTTGTGGTTACTGTGTATGCTGCTAAGTAATGATAACTTCGCTGTAAAAATTTCCTATTATTTCTTCAGTTTCCAAGTAGCCCAAATTAAGGAATATTTACTGGCAATGTTCCAAAAATAGTACGTTAAATTATTCTATATTCTGTAAGTATAGTAAATGACCATTAAAAAAATAACCAAACTTTTCTTGTGTACATTTAATCATGATACTTGATAGGCAAAATATAACTTAGGTACTTTAAAAACAAATACTTCATAAGAAGTACTGTGTTAAGAAATTAAAATCCTTAACTTATTTACAGTGGCATGCTTCATGACATCAGATAATATAGGTATTTTATTTCACGCCAATCAATGGCGTGAAAATATTGGTGGCCTTGCTTCTCACCAAACACTGATGAAGACTCTTGGAAGGTGGTCAGTGTGGTGCTCAGAGAGATGATGCGGCCGCCTCGGCGACGCACCGCTCAGGTGTCGCGTGGGCGCGGGGAAGCAGGGCGATGTACCTGTGGGTGGTCCCTTGCTGTGCCCCCGGTGGCCTAGCAGTGAGCAGCAGCCCCCACCCACCCTCCAGAGGGCAGCACCGGCCCAGGGGCCCCCACTCACCCACCGCACCTCAGAGACTGGACCAGGAGGATCTCTGTGGTAGGCCCTGGAACCGGCCTGCGCCTGCTCCCCCCTTCACTATTTGCAACAGTTTCCCCCAATAAAACTTATTCAGATTTAGTGCTGTCTTGCCATCTTTTTCTATAATCCACATCAACATGGATTTCAGAACATTACACAAAGCATTTAGCTTTTTCTGCCACAATTATAGTTTAAACATTTTAATGCTACATTGCTCGGGATTTCTGGGAAATTACAGGCTGAGGTTTTATGTATAAGGCTTATGCCATGGAATATTTTTCATATTTGGTGCTTTGTTTCCATAAAGTTATGCCCAACATTTTTTCTTATTTCTATGTCAATTGCTAAGGCTTACCATGAGTCAAATATACTACTATCTATTATTACACTTTTTTCCCTAATGTATTTAGTACAGTGTCTTACTTCGCAGATTGGACACATAGTGATCCTCCTGTTTTCAGCCTCCCAAGTGCCAGGATTACAGGTGCACTCCACCATACCCAGTCTCAATCACGGTCTCAGCCCTCTCTGGGGGTGAGGCCAGCGTGGGGGATCGAACTCTGGTCCCTATGCTTTGCCAAAGCAGGTCCTTTAGTCTGCTGAGCTATCTGGCCGGCCCTTATTGTTACACTTGTAATAGCAAGCTGAAGCTGTATTCTACTAGTAAATAGCAAATGTCCACTGGATGAAGAGAATAGTGTGAGAAAACTTTGTGATAACAATTAGTGATAATCAGTGTTTTGATTAATAAGAGCATGGACGTGTTTTCCACATAAAGGATAAAAATGGCAGTGGACAATTAGTTCAAAGATAATGATTACTGAAGTAAAAGGAAAGCAAACTTCAGAGTGCCTGATGAGCTTGTGTATTCTTTTACTGAACTGAATTATTCAGTGTCAATTGTCTACCAAGTGTCTGGTATTCAGAGAGGCTCTGTACTTTGGGTGGTGAATGAAACCCTGCAGCCATGTGGGTGTAGACTCGTATGTTTGATTTGGTCATGAGCACAGTTCCAGAAGAAAACTGAACACTGAATGTGTCCTGAGTGATTTCTACCTCACTGTAGCCAAACCTAGGGGATGTCCCTAGAGTCGGCTGAGCCCATCTCTTTCATGACTCAGAGGAGTCTTCAGAGGCCTGGATTCCCATCTTTTAAAATCTGACTCTGTGGGATGTTTCATTAAGTATTCATTTTTGGCCAGGGAGATAGCTCAGTGGCTTAAGTGCCTGCCTGGCAAGTGCAAGGTCCTGAGTTCAATCCCTGATACTAAATAAATAAAATCACTTGTTCTTTTGAGCCAGGGAAATAGTGCAGTGACTTAAGCACCTACCTGGCAAGCACAAAATCCTAAGTTCGATCCCTGGTACCAAATAAATAAATAAATATTAATTCTTTGATCAGATATTTTCTGGCCTTGCTGTATAGATGTCCATGGTTAACAGTCAAGAAGATAAAGACTGAGAAGAGAGATGTAGTTAAAATTCCTTGGTATCAAGTTCCTAAGTCATTCCTGGTCCCAGAATATTTTTTTTTTTTGGTGGGGGGCAGGCATTGTTTGGTCCAGTCACCAGACCTAAGCTCCCAGAGATTGGTCTGTTAGAACTGGGTGCTATGATGAATTTTAAAGGTTATTGAAGAAACCATGATTATGGGTGTGTATTATTAGTCAGTTTTCCATTGCTATAACGATATACCTGAAGGTAAGTAATTTGTAAAGGAAAGAGGTTTATTTAGCTCATGGCTTTGTGAGAGAAACTCCAGACAGCATGGGACTGGCTGTGGTGTGAGCGTCAACTCATGGCAGATGCTCTCATGGAGAGACTGAGCATATGTGGACAGGAAGGGACCATGGGAAAGACAGGAAGCCAGAACCAGGTCCCTCAAGAACTCTGTTCATCCTTCTGAGGAGCAAGGGACCTAACAACATCCAGTGGGTCGGGTCTCTTAAAAGGTCTCGCCTCATAGCACTGCCTGATGGGAGGCCAACACATGAGGCCTTAGAGACACTCAGCCCACCTCCACACCAGAGGCAAATCCAGGCCTGTCTGTGCTTGGTGAGCATTCGTGTTAGTCCTCCGCCCTCCAGATACCTGCTGTAAGCCTTCATGATCTTTTCATTTATAGAAATCGAAAGCTGGTCCCAGCAGCCCTGTCTACTCTTCATTTGGATTTAACATTTGCTGTTCTTTACAGATTCTTCTCCTGCTTGAAGAGGAAGCCACAGGCATTCTCTCTAGTGCAGCTTCTCTCTCACAATGCAATGGACTTTTTATTATTTTAGGGTTTTTTCTTTTGGTTTATTTAGTCATAAGTAAAGGCTTCTCTGAGCATTTTGGTGGTCTTCAGATAGATCCAAAACCCCGCTGTTACATAAAATTCATCAAAATTTAGCATCAGTTAGCATCTTAGTGGAACTCTTGGGTGGAGAGAGGATGTTCACAAATGTCCCTTGTTCACTGTTCTCATATAAGAAAACTAGTTACAAGTTTGTTGAGGCACATACTGAAGATGCATAAAATACTTGAAGTGGAATATGGAAGCACAAAGATGCAAGTAATTCTTAAAACATGTCAAATGTCTTATTCCCACTCTTGAAGATTGCTTTTGAGCATATAACTTATACTTGTGTCTTTTATATAGCATTTGTTATATAATAGGAATAGGTAAATTACCACAAAGATTAATTAATGAAGGTTATTTAAAACTGTGAAAGTTACTTAACATCCTATATTCTTTTTTTTCTTTAATGTATTTAGTACAAGGTCTACAGGGCTTCACTATGTAGTTCAGACACCTAGTGATTCTCCTGTTTTCAGCCTCCCACGCTCTGGGATTACAGGCATGCGCCACCACTCCCAGTCTCAATCCCTGTCTCAATGAGTCCTGTGGGTGGGGCCAGCAGCACCCTGGGGATCAAGCATGGGCGGGGAGGGCTCTGTACTCTGCCTAAGGAGCTTTAGTCTTCAAAATCCTAAATTCTTTTGAAGACTTAGAGGGCCATCGAGATAGTTTAGCAGACTAAAGCTAGGGGCCAAGGTTGGATCCCTGGCACCACATACCACTCCAGCCCTGCCCCCTGGGTGCAATGAACTGGCCATAGTAATCCCAGTGCTGGGGAGGCTAATAAAAGGAGGATCCCTATCAATCTGAGCTGTGGAGTGAGACTGCAACAGCCAAACACATTAAAAAATAAAATAGAGACTTAGATATATTTAGGCCTTATACTTGTGACATAGTTTTTAGCTACCAGAATCTTGTCTGAAACTAGAATTTCAAGTGTTCCTCATTAGGCCTTGTGAGTGTAAAGAAATCCTGGACAGAGGGAGAGGACGTTTGTTGTTAGTTGCAGGTGTGAGCTGAGAATCAAAAGGGCTTCCAGAACCAATTTATGAAGATGAAAGCTGAAAATACAACGGAAAACTATGAATCTTGGACGCAGGACTCATCTCTAACTCCTTTAGGAAAAAATATCAAATTTATAAATGGAGGTGTTAAAGACTCACCTATAAGCCATTATTTTTAAAACACTTTCTGTTCCTCAGTGCAGGAGGTGACTGTTCAAATCGCCACCTACAGCTGTGGTGGTCGGCTCTCCATCACAGTCCCTGAGGGAAATCATCTTGGCAGGAGGAACAATTGTTTTTGGCTCATGGTTTCCGGGGCTCCAGTCTGTGTGCACTCAGCTCCCTCTCTTGGCTGTGGAAAAGCAGAATACAGTGGTGGGGAGTATGTGAAGCAGAGCTGCCTGTTCATGGCAGCCAGGAAGCTGGGCTCAGTGTACTGTGCAGGGAACACTGACCCCATGACTTCCTCCAGCCAGGCCACCCCCAAAGTTTCTATCACCTACCAACAGGGTCATGTACTGCCAACCAACCCCTTCACATGACCCTTTAAGAGATACTTAACACCCAAACCAAGGGCTGGGGATGTGGCTCAATGGTAGAGCTCTTGTCTTACATATAGAAGGCTGTGGGTTTGATCCCTGACTCCACAAAACTAGCAGACAAACCACAGCAACAACTTGAAAGGCCATCCAATGTGGGTTCATTGTTGGCCAGAGCTTCATAATTTGTCTCATTCCCTGACTCAGTGACTCAGCCATGTACCTTATTTTTAAAAATGCTTACACAGATTTTGTGTTGAATATTACTTTCTTGCCTTCATTCTGCTTCTGAGAAAAGTCAGGAAGCCTGGGTGGGTTGTCTCATGTCAAGTTTGAACTCTGGGTTCCATGAGTCACAGCCTTCTACCTGTACGCCAGATGTGTCAGCCAATGAAAACAATGTGGACCTTTGCATTTCATAGATCTGACACTGGCCAGAACTACTTTAACTCCACAATCCCTCTGAGTCTTTGTGGAGTAAGGCTAGGTGTAAATTAGATAATTGGATGCTGGTGAAATAGCTCAGTGGATTAAAGCACCTGCAAGCAGGCTCAGAGGCTGGCATTCAATCCCCAAGCCTGCTGTGCGGCCCTCCCCCTCATGCTGAGATGGCAATTGAGACTGGACGTGGTGGCGTACACCTGTAATCCCAGCTCTTGGGAGGCTGTAAACAGATGCATCACTATGAGTCAGATCTAGTAGTGAGACCCTGAATACCCTGTAGACCCTTCCCTAAAAAAATACAAAATAATTATACAAGTGGAATATTTTTCTATATGGAAACAAAATCCTAGCGTGTACTTCAGCAGAACATATACTAAAATTAGAAACACAATCCTATCACTTATGTTATACATTCAGAACTTTTCCAGCTCATTCATACTGACTGCGATGGCTTTAGACATCAGCCTGACTGTGTTCTCAGTTCGTGGGCGAAGCATCACTTCTAGGTGTTGCTGTTAGGGTTTCTCTGCAGGAGAGCAGCATTTGCATAAGCAGCTGAGGAAAGACCTGCCTTCCCTAAGGTGAGCTGGCTCTGGGTGAACAGAAATGGGAAGGAAGGGCAAGTCCATCCTCCTCTGACCCAGTTTTGCTCAAAAAGGAATCTGTTATAGGTTCTTGGACCTATAACAAATTTGAAGGGTGATTAATTTTTTATTTAGAATTCAGAAGACCCTGCCAGTCAAGTGTGAGCATAGGCTTTGGTACCCCGTCAGTCATGTTTTCTGACAGCAAGCACTGAAAGAAAGAAAAATATATTTAAAATTCATCTCTGTGCATCTCATGCCAGGTAACCACTGAGACATTCTTTACTTCTAAATTCCCAGATTTCTAACATTTTATAGCATCCATTGCTTTTCTGAGCAACTCGGTGCCATTTATATTTCTGTGTGATATATTATCTTTGGAAGACTTTTTTTTTTAATCCTCTCTATCCCTTATAGTCCTGAGCTTCATAAGTTGGAATCAGTATTGGTGAGCCTCTTCAGTCTCTTTGCATATACTTTATTTTTTAAAATGTATTTAGAAAAGGGTCTACAGGGTCTCACTGCACAGATGGAATTGTAGTGATTTTCCTGTTTTCAGCCTCCTAAGCGCTGGGATCACAGGCATGTGCCACCACATCCAATCTCAGTTGCCATTTCAGCGCATCCTGGGGGCAGGGCTGACACAGCACACCAGGGATCAAACCCTGGTTCCTGCACCTGCCTAAGCAGGTGCTTTAGTCTGCTGGGCTATCTGGCTGACCCTAGTATACACTTTCAATTCTGAAAAATAATCTTGTGTTGATTTCTACTAATATCCACCTCCCCGTATTCTTCCTGCCTCTCTGATATTCCTGCCAGCCCGCAGAGGTAGAGACCATCATGTGGGTTGGGGACAAGCAGCTCCAGACTTCTAGGAGGAAATAGGACAAAGAGTCCAGGAACAAAACAGATTGTGACATAGCCATTCCATTCACAGGCAATGCCTTGGCAGTCAGGGTCACTATAGGACATAGAGAACTTTCTGCTTCTTCCAAATACAAAACGACTCTATGGTTGACACTTCTTAAAGATCTAGGTGGCAGGCTCTCACCCTCTAGAAATGGCTCTGAGAAGATGGCCACAATGGCCAGGGACAGGAGGTATGCTTGCCCCTCTCCCGACATGAGAAAAAATTTTAGAAAATAGGTAGTATAAAAAGGAAACTATTGTCTGGGCATGTTGGCGCATGCCTATAATCCCAGCACTTGGGAGGCTGAGGCAGGAGGATTGTTGTGAGTTCAAGACCAGCCTGAGCAACAAAGTGAGCTTAAGGCCAGCCTGAACTGCATAATGAGACCCTGTCTCAAAAAAGACAAAAAAAAAAAAAAAAGGAAACTATTATGGTTCTCAATATAGAAACCATTACTTCTGCATTCTGCATGCCAGTGCCCTGCCACACCATGCCACCCAGGATCAGGAAGCCAGAGATACCACTGCCATCGCTGTCCCTGGCTCAACAAGGCAAATGACCCGACAGTCTAGTCTCCACAGCTGTGACAGACGGTGACAAAAACAAGCAGCAGGAAAACAGCCCAGGGTCACATTCCCTTACACCCTGAAACACCCGGGTGGAGTCGGCGGGGCATCACTTGTGTGCTCACTGGAAATGTCTCTTCTGGCACTGTGACTCCCACGAATGGAAAAAGCTCTCGAGGAGTTGGAACAGAAGCAAGAGCCAAGGCGCACCGCCACCACCATGGTACACGTGGGCAGACAGCCGTGTCCACCCCCCCAGACAAGAGGATGAGCTGGGAGGTGTGGAGGAGTGGGGGAGGGGAACAATAGTACAATTCATGAGATAATACGGTTCACAAATGTTGGAGAACTTAGAAAATGTTGTCTACAGCCCTATAGAAAATGATGCAAATAGAAAATGAAGCAGTCATTAATGTCAGCAAAAGCAAAACTTTGTAAGAAAAGTACATGACTCCAGGACCCTTGCAAGGGTCATTAATTAAGTTTTGAAACATCAACTATAGAATTTTGTTGAAATTGAGAGCTTTGTGGACAGAAGAGGACATAGAGCACGGTGGCATTAAAGGGCTGTTTTTACAATGTTAATAGGTCATCAACAGATAATTTCTTTTTTCTTTTTTTGTTCAACAGATAATTTCTAAAACTGGTGAGTTCAGAAAATAATGGATAGCAGTTACAAATGAGGAAGAAAATACCAAGAACATTCAAATAAAAGCACTGCAAAAGTTACCTCCAGTGGAGACACCATTCCTTGAGTGGAATGAAGCCACTGGATGAGACTGCTGCTTCTTGTTAAAGTTGTATTTCTGGGGGGTGGTGATATAGCTCAGTGGCTTAAGTGCCTGCCTGGCAAGCACAAGATCCTAAATTCAATCCCTGGCACAAAAAAAAAAAAAAAAAAAAAAAAAAAAAAAAAAAAAAAAAAAAAAAAAAAAAAAAAAAAAGAAAGAAAAGAAAATTTAAATAAATAAATTGTATTTCTTGAAAGTAAGCATGTTCACTGCTTTTGAAAAGACATCTTTTAGGCTGGCCAAATAGCTCAACAGACTAAAGTGCCTGCAAGGAGGCACACGGGCTGGGGGTTCATGTCCACAGGCCCCGCCCCCAGGGCACACTGAGACAGTGAATGAGACTGAATGTGGTGACGCACGCCTGTAATCCTAGCTCTTGGGAGGCTGTAAATAGATCACTACAATCAATGCAGTAAGACCCTGTACACCCTGTAGACCCTTCCCTAAAAATACAAAGAAAGAAAGAAACCTTTTAAGTAGTATAAACACACTGAGAAAATTTTAGAAAATAGGTAGTGTAAAAAGGAAACTGTTATGGGTTCTCAATATAGAAACCAGACCTGAGTCCAAATTAAAATTTAAATATGAGCCTTTTATTACCAGGCCCGGGACTGCTTGACCACACTCACGCAGGAGTGGACAAATGGTGAGAGAGCGGTAGAAGTACAGAGGTTTTAAAGGTAGAAACTGCATCCTGTTTGGCAAATTTGTCATTTAACATAGAACAGTATCTTAAGGGACAGCGTGACCATTACTCAGCATACATTTTTTTCTGGGAGCTTGGGCCTCCCGGCTTTGTTGTCCCCTTTAGTTTTCCCTTTGGTGGCATTTTAAACATAAAAGAATGTGAACCTAGCATTGTCTAATTCTGCTCTCAGTCTATTGATGATTTATCGATGGCACACCTAGCCTCCTTGCGGTCTTACAAGGAAGCAGGGTCACAGAAAATGGAGCAGAGTGATTTTTTACATTTAGTTTTACATTGACTCATCTCATTAGTTTCATGTTAACCAGTTACAGAAACAAATTCCAAAATATTGTGCTTACTCTTCAATGTGTTGTCCTCCAATATTAGCTATTCTAGTTTCACAGCAAAAAAATGATACTTTACTCCTTTTAATTTGTTTATTTGATACAGGGACTCACTATTTAGCAGGCAGGGTTCTGGGGCCAGCTTGGCATGTGGTTCCAGGGATTGAATCTGGGTCCTTAAGCTGACCAGGCAGGCACTTATAGCACTGAACGGTCTCCTCAGCCTAACCTTTAATTTCTAAAGTGAAACAAGCCAGAAGAGCTACCCCACATTTTCACTTGTATTTATCAGCCTTTTGCGTTTCTTCTATTATGTTTCTCATAGGTTGCTATATTTTAATGGCCACTGGTCTTTTTATTACCAGTATGAGCCTTTTTCTTTTCAGTTGCATGTTTTTATACAAAGACTTTTAGTTATCTTTGTTTATTCCATTTACTTCTCTTGTTTATGGCATGTGGCCGCTGGGATTCAGTGATTCTCCTGTCTCGGCTTCAGTAGCACTGAGATTACAGGTATATGCCACCATACCGGTTTTGGGCTAGCACAGCATGTGATACCAGGAATCGAACCTGGGTCCTTGCTCTTGCCAGGCAGGCTCTTAGGCCACTGAGCCGTCTCCCCAGCCCCCACAGATTCCTTCTGTGGTTCCTGCTCACTGTGGAGCCCAGTCCTGCATCCTTGGCCTGTGCCGGGCCTTTGTGCCAGCCATGATCTGAGGCCCTCACATGGCCCAGAACAGGTCCATGGGGACATCCAGCAGGGGAATAGCTGGGCCTCAGCCTCATGTCCCTGTGTCCTCACCAAATGCCTGGGAAACCAGCGGAACTGGACTTATTCGTCACGATCATGTCTTTCAAATTTTATTTTAAAGAGAAAACCTCACAAAGTTTCAAAACAAAAGTAATAGGAGAGTAACAGTGGTGAATACATTGTGTACTGTTAATCTTAAATTAACTACTCAAAGTACAAGTATAGGCATTTAATTGTCCAATATTAGCCCAACCTTTCTTTTCAAGCTTCTTCCCTTTTTACAATATCTATCATATATTTTTTTAAATCTTATTTACTCTTTCAGCATCCCACACGAGACAAAACGATGTTTACACATGTGTGTCGGATTTCTTTCACTTACAAGTATGGTCCCAAGTTGAACGCACTTACCTATACAGCTCTCAAGTTTATCCTTCTTTATAGCTAAGTGGTACTCTGTTGTACAAGAAGGCCACATCTTTTTATGTGTTCCTCAGCTGATGGGCATTTGGGGTTTTCTGAGATTTAGCTATTACATATTGTGCTATTATAAACATGAGTGCATGTATGTATGTATGTGTGTGTATATATATATATATATATATATATATATATATATATATATATATATATGTTTTTAATTCTTCTGGAAAGACATCCAGCAATAGGACCCAATCCTAGTTTTTTGAGAGGTCTCCACGCTGATTTCCAGAGTGGTTGTACCAGTCTACACTCCCACGAACAGTGGAGAAGTGTTCCTTTTTCCCCATAGCCTCTCCAGCGTTTGTTACTTGTTGATTTTTTTCTTTTATGCATTTGGTACATTGTGTCAACTTGACAACTTCCACGTAGTTCTGGCACAGTTTCGGCTGGTGGGGGTCCCGCCCTGAGGCACAATTAGTAAAGGGACCATATAAAGAGGGCTGAGGAAGTGGTGGATCTCTCTCTCTCTGTGTCTCTGTCTCTCTCTCTCTCTCTGTCTCTCTATCTCTCTGTCTCTGTCTCTCTGTCTCTGTCTCTCTATCTCTCTGTCTCTGTCTGTCTCTCTCTCTCTGTCCAGTCTCAGTCACCATCTCAGTGTGCCGCAGGGGCAGGGCTGGCACAGCATGCCAATGATAAAATCCCAGCCCCTGCATCTGCCCAAGTGGGTGCTTTAATCTGCTGAGCTGTCTGGCCAGCTTGTTGATTTCTCTTTTTTTTTTTTTATGATAACCATTCTTTCTGGAGTGAGATGTAACCTCAGTGTTGTTTTTGTTTGCAATTCAGGAATGACAAATGAAATTTAACAATTTTTTTTGTATATTGCCTGTATTTTTTTCTGAGAAGTGTGTATTCATCTCAGATGCCCATTTTTGGATTGGGTCTTTCAATCTGAGAGGTCTGATTTTTTGAGTTCTTTGTATGTTCTCAATAGTAATCTGAGGAATAGCTGAAATACATTTTTTTCCCACATCGTGAGTGCCTCTTCGCTGCTGGTGGTTTCTCTTGCTGTGAAAAGCTTTTTAATGAGGTCTCAGTTGTTGATTCTTTGCAATTATTCCTATGTAATTGGAACTTTCTTTAAAGTGTTGTGGCCTACAACAACGTCTTACTTATTCTATAAGAATAAGGAGTTTTACTTATTCTGTCATCCAGATTTAATGTTTCTACTTTAATATTTTGAGCTTTGATCCATGGTGACCTTAGTTTATTGCATAGTGAAAGACAAGGGCCCAGTTTTAATCTCGGCACGTGCAGAGCCAGTTCTCCCGGCACCATCTACTAGGGAGACCATATTTCTTCCAGTGAATGTATTTGGCAACTCTGTCAAAGATAAGGTGGCTGTGTATGTCTGGAGTTGTCTCTGCATCTTCTGACCTGCTCCATTGGTCTTTGGGTCTTTTTTTTTTTTTTTTTTTTTTTTTTTTTTTTTTTTTTTTTTTTTTTTGCCAGTACCGTGCATGCCGGTTTTTTAAAAAAAATCACACTATACCTTTATAGTATAGCATACTTTCAAGTCAGAGATTCTGATGCCCACCCTTCCCCCACCTTGCCTGTGTTGCCCAGAATTGTCTTTGCTGTTCTAGTGCTATTCTACTTATTTCATTCCAAATGAATCTTAAGATTGCTTTTCTCTAATTTGATGGGATATGCTGTTGGAATTTGATTGGAATTACATTAAAACTATATAACACTATTGGAAATATGGCCATTTTCTATATATTGGTTCTTCTTCTCCAAAAGCAAGGGACATCTTTCCATTTTCTGATACCTTCTTCAACCTCCTTTTTCAGAGTACTGTAGTTTTCAGTGTAGAGTTCTTATACATCCTTCCTAGGTATTTCAATTTTTTTGAATGCTACTGTGAGATGTATTGTTTCCCTATTTCTTTCTTAGTAAGACTGATATTCACGTACATCTAGGTTACTGATTTTTTAATGCTGATTGTCCAACTATACTACTAGATTTGCTTATTAAGTCTAGTAGTATTTTAGTGGAGGTTTGGGGTCTTCTGTGTATAGTATCATGTCATCTACAAATATGATACTTTAACCTCTTCTTTTCCTCTTGCTATTCCTTTTTTCTTTTTCCTTCTCTTGTCTAAGTGCTCTGGCTACAGATTCCAGGACTATGTTAAATTAGAGTGCAGACAGTAGACATCCCTGTCTCATTCCTGATTTTAGAGTGAAAGCTTTTACTTTTTGTCTATTAGTATGATGTTGGCTTAGTTTCTCATAGATGGCTTTTATCAAACTGAGATCAATGTTCCAATATTCTGTAGGGTATGGACTTTGTCAAAGGTTTTTTCTGCAATTATTAGATTATCATATGGCTTTTGTCCTTGCCTTTGTTAATAGCGTGCATTACATTTATTGATCTACGTGTGTTGAGCCATCTCTTCATCCCTGGCAAGAGTCCTACCTTGTCAGAATGGATTGTGTGTCATGGTGTGTAAGCTTTGTGTGTTTATAATTTGCTGCCTTCCATTGGCCAGTATCTTATTGAAGATGTTGGCATCTAGGTTCAGTAAGGAGAATGGCCTGTAGTTCTATTTCTTAGTTGGTGCCTTCTGTGGTTTTTGGTATCAGGGTATTTCTTGCTTCCAAAAATGAATTTGGGAGTATTGGTTCCCCTTCAGTTTCATTTAAGAGTTTGAGAAGGTGTTAGGCCTTTTCTAAATTTCTTGTAGAATTCAGCAGTGAATTCATGAGAGCCTGGGATGTTCTGTACTGGAAGGTTTTTAAGTACATCTATGATTTCATCTTTTCATTTATATAGTTTATGTAGGATTTTTATATCATTTTGATTCAGTTTTAGTAATTGACGTGTATATAGGAATCTGTCCATTTCTTAGGCATCTTTTATCTTATTAAAGTACAAGTTTTCAAACTGTATTTACATTATCTAGATTTCTGCAGGACCTGTTATGATTTTACCCTTTTCATTCCTGCTTGCATGGATCTAATTCTTTCTTTCCTTTTGTTGATAAGGTAGGCTAACAGTTTATTGATACTATATAATCTTTCAAAGAACCAACTTGTCAGTTCATTTATTCTGTGTTTTTTTAGTCTTTAATGTATTAATTTATGCTCTAATCTTTATAATTTTCTCCCTTGTATGTGCCTTTGGCTTAGCCTGATCTTTTTTTTTTTTTTTTTTCTAGAAATTTTAGGCTCACCATTACATTGTTTATTTGTCCTCACTCTGTTTTCCAGATATGGGGATACATTGTTATAAATTTCCTTATTAGGTCTGCCTTAATTGTGTCCCATAAGTTCCAGTATTATCACTATTATTTACTTGTAGAAACAATCTAATTTCTTCTTTTATTTCATCTGTGACCCTTTGGTTGCTCAGGAGGGTGCTAGTTTATTTTCTTTTTCTTTTCTTTCTTTCTTTCTTTCTTTTTTTTTTTTTGGCAGAATCAGGCCCTTGCACTTGCCTGGAAAGCACTTATTCCACTGAGCTGTCTCCCCGGCCCTAATTTTCATGTATTTATGAAGTTTTCATGGTTTCCTTTGCCATTGATTTCCAGTTTCATTGCACTGTGGTCTGATAACATATATGTGCTGATTTTAATTCCTTTGCATTTATTTAAGCATGTTCTATGAGTTAGTATGTCATTGATTTTGGGAATTGTCTCAGAAGCAGCTGAGAAGAAAGTGCCTTCTGATGTTGTGGGCTGGGATATTCTATAGACATCTACCCAGTCCAGGTATTCAAACGTTTGGTTCAATTCTAATATTTCTTTGTTGATTTTGTTGTGTAGTTGACCTGTCTATTTGTGACAGTGGTATATTTAGGTTGCCCACTGCAATTGTATTGGTGCTTTTTGAGTTTTCATGTCCTTAATATTCGTTTTATGTAGTTGGCTGCACTGATACTTGATACATATACATTTATGATTGTTATCTCTTCCTCTTGGATTGTTCCTTTACAAGGATGTAGTGACCTTGTTTATTGCTCTTAATAAATCTTGGCTTGAAATTAAGTTTGTCTGCAAGTAGAATAGGCACCCCTGCTTTTATCTGGGTTCCTGTTGTATGGAGTATTATTTTCCATCCTTTGACTTTCAGTCTGTGAATGTCTTTTTTAATTTAATGTATGTCTTATGTGTAGCATACTGTTGAATCTTGCTTCTTAATCCATTCTGTTTGTGTCTTTGGATTGGTGAATTGAAACTATTAACATTCATGGTTACAGCTGATATGTATTGACTTATTCTTGTGATGTCATTTTCCTGTTGTTGGCTCTCCCTCTTTCTTTTCCCCTCCATTTAATTGTTTGTCTTGCATGGTTCCTTTTGTTGGGGTTCATGGAATTGTGGTTCTTGCTATCTCTTTCTTCTTTTTACTTTAGGGAAGGGTATACAGGGTGTTAAGGGTCTCACTACTAGATCAGACTCATAGTGATCTGTCTGTTTACAGCCTCCCAAGTACTGGGATTACAGGGGTGCACAATCATGCCTAGTCTCAATTGCAGTCTCAGTCCACCTCAGGAGTGGAACTGGCATGGCAGGCCTGGGGATCGAACACCCAGACCCTGCACTTGTTTGCAGATGCTTTAATCTGCTGAGCCATTTGACTGGCCTTTATCTCTTTCTAGAATGTCCTTCAAAATTTTTTGGAGTGATGGTTTTGTGGTCATAAACTTCCTCGGATGGTCCTTTTCATGAAAGTGTCATTTCTCCATCTGTTTTGAGTGATAGTTTTGCAGGGTGCATCAATCTGGGTTGAAGTCTTTTTTCCTCTATAACTTGAAATACTTCCCTCCAAGCTGTTCTTGACTTGAGGGCTTGTCCTGAGAAGTCAGCTGTGATTCTGATGGGCGTTCTTTATTGGTGATTTTTTTCCCTAGCAGTATTCAAGATTCTATTCTTGTATCAAATTTCTGGAATCTTGACTGTGCTGTGCCTTGCTGCAGATCTTTTTTGATTGTGCTAATTGGAATTCTACATGCTTCACTGATTATTTTCCCTACCAAGGAATCTTTTTACCATGATGTCTAAAAAACTTTGTTGTACCATTTGTGCTATCTCTTGCTTTTTCGTAGACTCCAATCCATCTTAAGTTATTCTTTGTCTCATATTGCAGATGCTGAATGGATTTCTCATGGTATGAACAAGTGTTTCTTTCCATGATCACCAACCCCAAGCCTGTGTCCTATGTCTGAGATCCTGTCCTCACATTGGCTTGATCTGATGCATATACTTTTTTTTGCAGTACTTGGGATTGAACTCAGGACCCTGTGCTTGCCAGGCAGGCACTTTATTGTACTGAGCTATCTCCCCAGCCCCTGCTGCATATACTTTGAATGGAAATTTTATTCTCCTGGATACCTGCTTGCATCTTCTGCCTTATGGATTCCCTTTCTTTCCTATGCTGAACCTTCCTGGCTTCCATAATTTTCTTAAGCTCCACTATTTTTGGGGAGGTCTATATCTGCTGTAGAGTCACTAAGCATGGTTTTCATTGTCAACACCATGTCTGCAGTTATCTGAGAAATTGTTTCTGATTTGATTTTTTTCTAGAGCCTCACTCAGTTGCTTTGTTGCTACTACTTCAGAGAGGCCAGGTGGGTGGCTTTTGGATTGTTCCACTTCATTGCCTCAGTTTGCCTTTGGTAAACTAGATATCTGGGGTTGCATCTTGTTTAAGTGTCTTCTGGGTTTCTTTTCTTTTCTTTCCTTCTTTTTTTTTTTTTTTTTTTTAAGCTCATTTCCTTGGGTGATGTCTGTAAATTACTTATGGTGGGTTGCTTTGTTGCTAGTATTTATTTATTTATATTGGTTTTGGGGATTGAACTTGGGACCTTGTGCTTGCCAGGCAGGCACTTATTCCCCTGAGTTATATCCTGAGCCCAGTTGCTAGTATTTAGAACTCTTAAGGAGTGACTACTTCTCCTAGGTATCTTCTAGGTAAGGTTGGTTCCTGGGTTTTGTGTCTCCTGCAAGATCCTCCCTGTTCAATCTGTTGGGGATGAGAAGTTGCTGCTGCTTGGCCCAGCCCTGGCCCTTTGGTGCTGAGCCGTGGTGGCTTTGCTTCCCTGCCCACATCCTCTAATGACTGTCATCTAGTCCACATCCTGGAACAGAGCTCAGAATTCTCACTCTGGTCCATTTGGGTCCTCAAGTAATATAGAACAATCATTAATAATTAAATCAGTCGAAGTGCATTTTGTTACAATATATAAGGCTAAATTGTTTTAATTTAGAAAATAGTAGAGCTGGATGTGGTGGTGAATCTTTATAATCCCAGGCAGGAAGATCGCTATGAGTTTGAGGCCAGCTGGACTACATAGTGAACTCAAGGCTGGCCTGAACTACATGTGGAGAACTTGCCTTATAAAACAAACAAAGAGGGCTGGTGAGGTACTTCAGCGTACTAAGCACCTATTTACGCAAACACAGGGGCCAGGGTTTCATCCCCAGTGCCGCATGCCATGCTGGCCCCACCCCGGGCACACTGAGCCAGGCCCAAAACCAAGTATACATAAAAAGCAAAAACAAAAAACCATTAGAAACAGTTCTCAAATGTTAAACTGCTTCAAACAGTCCTTCCGGAATTTATTAAAATAAAATTGTACTGCTATGCAATCCCAATACCCCAAGATGCAAGAGGCTGGGCAGGAGACTGCAATTTCAACGTTGTTTCAAAGGTAAAAAACAAGAAGGGCTGGCACGTAGCTTGGCATTAGGGTGTGGCAGTGCCCAATCCCAGAACCACAAAATGCATTTTATTTATTTTTATGTGTTTAGTACAGGGTCTACAGGGTGTCGCTACACAGATTGCATTGGAGTAATCCTCCTGTTTTCAGCTTCCCAAGTACTGGGACTACACTCAGTTTCAGTGCCATCTCAGTGGGTTCCAGGGATGGGACCGGGACTGCACGCTGGGGATCGAACCCCGGTCCCTGCCTAAGCAGGCACTTTAGTCCAATGAGCTATCTGACTGGCCCACAAAATTCATTTTTAAAAATGCAGATATTTCCGAATTTTACATTAATTGAAATGTGAAAGACCAAAACCGTTGCAGAGAAAGGCGCGTGCGGCTGGCTTCTGGCGCTCTGCCCAAGCCGCACCTCTTCCACAGCCTGCTCCTGCCAGGAGGACCAGGTGGGCGGCCTGGGCCGCCGCAGGCTTCCTGCCAGCCGCCTCCTCCTCCTCCTGCTGCAGGCTGGGGCAGCCGGGTGCCACCCGCCAGCGCCCAGGTCAGGCCGCTGGAAAGCCGCCGAGGCGTGAAATGGCACAACTATTTCAGTCTCGGCGGAGGATGTCTCCTATTTTTCCCCACAGCACGTGAGGACTGGGTACATTTTTAGGGCACATTCAAGTCCATTTTGAGACCTATATACCATGCTCTCTTCCAAACCTTTTTACAAACTTTCTTTACCCCACCATGGTCGGACTTGGTACTCATCGTCTAAGGGTCGCCCCCAGCTGCCCTTGGTGACGTGGAAGACGCCATGGTGCATGCTGACATGTAACTCATTGGAACGTTCTCCATATATTTGATTTATTCATTACTGCTGGGCATTACCCAGCCTCTCCTAGACACGGACCCGGTGTGTCACCTCGGGGTTGCCACAGAGCTTTCATTCTGAAGAATCTAACCAGAGACAAGCATAGAAAGAGAGGCCCTATCTGCCCATCATCCAAGCTGAACCGGCGTCAATATTTATCAACAGTCATTAATTTTCCTTCCTATCCCTTCTCACATTTGTTTTTCTCCCTTCTGCTGCATTTTAAAGCAGGCGATTTCAGACTGGGTGCACACATTTTGACGTAGGGAAGTTAAAGCAAATTTCTCAGAATAAATTTCTGGCTGAGCAACCCGACAAGAGTGGGAGGTTTAAACGGAATCAGCGGAAGGGGGCCTGGGCCGCACAATCTAGGAGTCTTAAATCCTATTATTTCCTGAGAAAGAAATAATTTGATTGTAAGCAGGAAAAAAAAAAAAAAAGCCTGTGCTTTTAGGGTTTTGTTTCATCTTGGGAATGAGAGATTCAGCCTGTATTCATTTATTTTCAATTTAAAATCCTCATAGTTACATAGAATTTAAACCTCATGTTACAAGCACGTTGGCAGCCCATGAGTTCTTGGTTCTGCAATTTTATAGCCTACTCTTTTTATTTTTTATTTTTAGTACAGGGTCTCACTATGTAGATTGAACTCACAGTGATCCTTCTGTTTTCAGCCGCCCAAGCACTGGGATTATAGGCCTGTGCCACCACACCCAGTGGCCTGTGCTGTCTCAACATGCCCTGGGTTGGCAAGGCATGCCGGGGGTTGCTCCCTGCACCTGCCTAAGCAGGCATTTGAGTCCTACTCTTTTTATTTTAAAGAGAATGAAAAAGAAAAAAATACAGAATTTCAACACAAGAGAACAGGAAATTAACAATGGTTGTTACATTGCTTCTTGTTATCTTCCTAGTAGTTGTTCAGATTACCAGATATAGGAATGCAAAATTGATAAACAATTAGGCATTAACTGTTCCTTCCGATAGAAATTAGTAGTACTGTTCTTGAAGACCAATGACCATGATTTATGGATTTCAGGAAATACATTCACAAGTTTTGTCATCTTTTGTGCTTGGGAAGAGTACTGTCATCAGTTCAATTCTCTTTTAATTATGGTGTATTCCTAGATAGTATGGTGTATTTCCTATTTCCTGGGGGAAACTGGTGACAAGATTCTGCAGAACTGTGCAACTCCTTACACAAATCTCACTTTCCAGATGTTCAGAATATAATCTTTCAAGTAGTCCTTTGACTATGTGTTTTCTGAGACAGGGTCTCACTGCATAGTCTGTGCTGGCTTCAAACTCACAGCACTTCTGCCTCAGCCTCCCAAGTGCCAGCAGATTTGAGCCAGGTACCTCTGTACCTGGCTCCTCATGTCTATTTTCACATGTGACCACAACACAGTGAGTGTCCCATCCTTTGTGCTGAAGGTCACTTGGCACCAGCATGTTGGGAAAGGAAGTTTATGCCAGGTACATCTGCCAGTGAGTCTTGCATGCAGCTGTGCCCCTTGCATATCAGGAGCTCACCTGCTTGCCTTTGGGGGTGTGGACACCAGCCACGGCTTGGAGGGCGGTGGCTGGAGCCAGCCTTCCCATATCCCTGTGCTCCACACTGCTCGTGAAGGTCTGATACTTGTCATGGCTGAGACAAGCTCAGATTAGAGAGCTGTTGCATACCAACTGCAGGGTAAGTTACTATGGGGAAATGTCTGGGCTTTTTCCTCTAAGTGATTTTTTTAATTCATCATGGCCTTATAAAGAATCACTTCTCTAAGCTGTTAACACAGAAAGGGCAGAATGTTTGAGAGTTTTTAAAAATATATTTTATTTTTTATATGTTTGGTACAGGGTCTCACTACACAGCTTGGCATGGCATATGGTGCTGGGGATCAAACTTTGGTCCCTGCACTTGCCTAGGCAGACCCTGAGTCTGCTGAGCTATCTTGCAGGCCCTGAGATTCTTTTATTTTCATAGCTTTAACCCCACCAAAGAAGGGCAAAGCTGTGCTGATTCAGATGCTTCCTGGGGAGCGAACTGGGCCCTTTGCAGGGTGGGGAGAGGTCAGGACACACCCCAGGGGGTGCTGAGGCCTGTGTGAGCCCCACCTGGGCAGCACTACTGTGGAAGACTTCCCCAGGACAGGGCAACGAATCCATTCTTGGGGAGTTAGGAGCCCACATTATTCTTCTATGAGTTCATCTAAAAAAAATCATAAGGGCCGGCCAAATAACTCAGCAGATTAAAGCATTTGCAAGCAGGCACAGGGGCCTGGGGTTTGATCCTTGGGCTTGCAGTGCCGCCCACCCAGGGGTGCACTGAGATAAGCAATTGAGACCAGCCGTGGCAGTGCTCGCCTGTAATCCTAGCTCTTGGGAGGCTGTAAACAGACGGGTCACTATGAGTCTGATCTAGTACTGAGTCCCTGAGCACCCTGTAAACCCTTCCCTAAAATACAAAATAATAATAATAAATAAATAAATCATATCAGTGATATCCCAATTACACATTCTTAGGTAGCAGGGATTATTAGGTCCCTGTCTTTTCTGGGGGCAGGGACACAGTTCAGCCTGCGACAGCTCAACTCTGTCCTCAAGCCCAGAAGAGAGGACATCGCCCCTGGTCTCCGAGTGGGTCGGGCAGAGTTGAATTCTGCTTACTCTTCAAGGTCACAAGGCCAGAGTTTCTCCCCAAAATTTCTAGGTTGCGTAAACATCAGGGACTCTTTCCTAGCCCCCTGAAGGGGAGAGTGTCTTCTCACTCTGCCGCCCCTGCGCTGTGGGCTCCTGCCGCTGCTCCAGGGGCTCCCCTGGCCGCCCGCACCGAAGTGTCTGGGGTCTTATTCACACAGCCTGGTGTCCCTGTCGCTGACCTACACCGGGCTGCGTCAGTCTCTAGGCACTTTCCATGCTGGTTTCTTTCCCCGAGAGCCTCTTTTATTTACCATCCCCAGTTGCTAATCCCTTGCCTTTACCTCGCTGTTCGAAACGTTTATGAAATACACAGTAGAGGCAAGAAAACCTGAGGTGTCTAGTTGGCAGGTTTAATAATTACAAATGTTGGCAGTTCTGAGTTTTCTTTACTACATCCTATATAAAATGTGGACGTAAGAATTGTTAGCCGAGGAATCCTTAAAACATAGGAAAAAGTATTCCTTTCATCCATGGATTACGTCCCTAGTGATGGAGGATCTGGGAGGCAGGGTTGTTTTCTCCCAGTTACGTAAACATCAAAGAAGTGCTCCATTTCTGCTCAAGTTCACTTGAGATGGCCCCACTCTGATTTGTCCTTAGTTTTAAACTAAAAGTCTGCCTACAGTCTTTTTTGGTGCCATAAATAGCAACCTCCCACTCCAAGCCAAAATGGAAATGACTGGAAAGAGATTTGTAATCAAAGCTTCTCTATGCAGCTGCACAGAAGGAGGAAAAGCCCCAGAAATAAGGCGTAACAGGCGGACTGTATTTATAAAATCACCTAAATATTTTGTATTGACACAGTACAACTAATTATCAATAAAATACTGTCAAACTACCTTCTTGATTTGCATACCTTTTTAAAAAATCCTCCTTTAAAAAACGAGTAAATGATGCCATAATAAATTACTTGCCACTCCCACCTAACAGACAGTCACTAAGACTGTCTCTCAATCATTTTACAGGAGAAAACTTAAAATATATGTGGGGTGTTTGTGTAGGTGGTGTGTGTGTGGTGGGTGTCATGTGTTGTATGTGTCATGTGTGTATGTGGTTTGTGTGTGTGGTGTGTCTGTACGTATGTGGGGGTGTTGTGTGTGCTTGTGTGCTTGTGTGTGCACGCGTGCTGTGTATACCATCGTGGGGCTTCAACTGCTATAAGGCCTGAAAATGTCCTTCACCAGCCAAGCAGAATCGCTGTGGTCACTGACTTGCGTGTAAAATGTGCTACAGGATAAACCTGGGGACAGTAAGCTTTTAGAGATGGTTAGAGCAGAGCAGTGCATGAGTCAAGAAGCCCCAAAGCTCAGGGGGTTCGGGGTCCTTGACAGGGGCGCTGGAGGTGACCTTGCAAGCTCCTCCCAGGAGGAAGAAATGAGGACACTGTCCGGCGAGCGTGGCAAGCGCCGCACCAGGCTCCCCCTGGGGCTGTCCACGCTGGCGCTTCCTCTGCGCAGGTCGTGAGCGTGGGCTCGGAGCGCAGGGTGGCAGCTGGGAGCCCACGGAGCGGAAAGCCCTCTGCCTAGTTCATGCTTACCTAGGCTGCCTCCTCCCACTGGATGATTTTGCCACATATAAAGAACAGGAAGTGAGAACTGGAGCAGGCTCTCAGGTCTGCCACTGCGCGTAGAGCCAGGGCCGCCCACGTTCACGTCCCGAGTGCTGAGACTGCTGCACCGGAAGGCGCGGGGCTAAGGTGAGACACTTTTTTTAGGATCACAGCTGTTCCATCCTAACCACAGGCGCTGGATGGGAAAACAGTGTTGAGCCGAACAGACAGAGGCGCAGGGACAGGCGCCTCCCCCCCGGAAGTCTCCCAGGGCCTCTCTGCTGCAAGGCCAGCACGGGGACCTTTGGGGCTGAGGCTCTCGCTCCACACCACCACCGCTGCCTCTCCTGCAGCTAGAGTTAAAATACCAGTGTCTTAGAAAAGCAGGTAGGTTTCTGGTCAGCTTTTATTTGAAGAAAATATGTGAAGGCGCTAAGGTAATATTTCCTTCTGCATATGTGACCTCACATAGGTGCAGCTGATAGCCAAGTATCTTTTCACATTATTATTATTATTATTATTATTATTATTATTATTATTATTATTATTATATTATTGGGGTAACAGGGATCGAACTCAGGACCTTGCACCTGCTGGGCCTCTTTTCACTTTAGAAGCCTCTGACCACCCCTATTCCAATGATTCTCAACTCCAGGTAGAACATGAAGGGGGCGATCATGCGCCCACTTCCCAGGACATTGTTGCTGGCCTCCGGCTTGAGGTGAACACTGTTCTCTTCGTGTTGGCGCTGCTTCCTTGTGTCAGAACTGTTAAGTGAATGTTACTGTCCTTAAACCCCTGAAGTCATATCGTATGCTCTAATCCCCAGGCAATATAAAAGAATTGATATTAACCACCTACTTAGAAATCATCTATATGAAGAGTACCAGTTATGTCTTGGTGTTGAAAATTTCAATACAAACTAGAACACATTTGTTTATTTATTTAAATTTATTTATTTATTTATTTATTTTTGCAGAGCTGGGGATTGAACGAAGGCCCTTGCACTTGCCAGGGAAGCATTATTCCACTGAGCCATCTGCCCGGCCCCACTAGAGCACATTTGTGAAGAAGGAATTCAATGGTAGGTATAGGAGGGATTTTATATATCAAGGTGAGAAGGCAGACAATGACTTTTGCCCCTTTATTTTTGCCCTACTTTAAAGTATTTTTTCCTAAGAAAATGACACATGAAATTTGTCTTAAATCCTGAAAGGTACAGAGAGATCAGCTTTGCTCTCAAATTCTTTTAGGTTAATTAGTTGGAACTTGAAATTCACTTTGCCACTGAAATAGTATTAAGAGTCAGTGTATACATGGACAAAGAATGTAAACATTATGTGTTACAAAGATGAGAGAAAGAGGGATGGAGAGAGACAGAGAAAAGAAAGAACAGGAGAGAAACAGAGAAAGAAAAACAAAAGAAAGAAAGAGGCCAAGAGAGACAGAGGTAGAGACCCAGAGACAGAGAGACAGCGAAAAAGAACAAGAGAGAAACAAAGAAAGAGAGAGAGATGCAGAGAGAGACAGAGACAGAGAGAGACAGAGAGACAGGAAAAAGAAAGAATGAGAGAGAAATGGACTGAGAGAGACAGTCAGAGAGAAGACAGACAGACAGACAGGCAGAGAGAGCAAGCCAGCTGGGACGCAGCTTAGTGATAGAGTGCTTGCCTGGTGTGGGTGAGGCCCTAGTTCCTATTTTCAGCACTATTAAAAAAACCTGGGGGGAAAGCAGGGGCGAGGAGATGGCTCAGTGGAATAAGCGCCTCCCTGGCAAGTTCAAGG
>PVKA01012630.1:43225-57330 GCA_004027165.1 Ctenomys sociabilis | reverse complement strand
ATACATCGTGAGCCCATAATATTAAGCTGAGCTGTAAATGGATATGGTCGACAATTTCTTTGAATAACTCCCTATGGTTGCAGAATGCTGGAATGTGTTGGATTGTGGTGTCGAGTTCAAGAACCTAAGGTAGTTGAATGTCAATGGAGTGCCCACTTTTGACAGGTGTAGACAAAGGAAGGGTTGTAGAAAGAAAAAAATCAGGATGTGTGTGTATAGACAGTACAGTTGGGACAGATAACGCTGTGCTTATACATAATTCTATGAGAGGCCAGATCTGCACTAATGGTGGTTGGACAGGATATTATGTCGGCTTTTAGTGCTATAGTCATCCACTAGGTAAATAATTACTGAATCTTTGATATAATTCAGCTATAGAAAAACCTGTAAATATAATTTCATGTATGCACCTTGTACAATACCAAAACTCTATGAAAACAGTTTGCAATGTATTAATTCATCGACTCTGTATGGTTAAGGTGTCTTGAAACTGTCTGATTGACATTTGTATTTTAATAAAATAAAAATAAATGAAAAAAAAGACTAATTAGCACAAACGCCACATCTTAGAAAAGATGATAAATCATGTGTAAATAGTGTCACACTACTGTGAAGGTGGTTCTCTGCTTTACCTAGTGCTTAACTTCATAACTTGAAATGCCTGGTGCATGCTTTGGGGACTTCACAGGGAATCGACTTGTGATGGGAAGGGACAACATACACAAAGAATTGTAACATTTCCTCTTGCTGCTCACCAAAAGAGAATACACTTTAAAACACTGTGAAAAGCTTCTATATTCTTGAAAAGCTGAGGGACCATAAAACAGGTATTTCTAGATCTGTATAATATTGCTCTCTCACTAACTCTCTATATATTTTAAATAAACATAGAAAATATTTTGTATATAACTAACATATAATATACTTTTCAAATAATAACAATTTTATATACATACCAAAGAATCCTCTTCAGCTATTAAATTGATTACATAATTATACTCAACTATACATCAATTATAAAATATTGGTAGACAAAATCAAATATTAAGTATTTTCTGTGCATTCAAATGTATAAACATATTGCAGGGAAAGAATAAAAACCAATAAACTAAAATGGTACTGCAATTATCTCTTGATTTTTTTAAAAATAGAATTCTCTTTTTCATTGTGTTCATCTAACTTTTTAAGTTTTAGACTTTCTAGATAAACACGGTCCAATAATAAATATACCTACTTTTCAAAGTACTTTGTTCTGTTAGCAGTTTAAATCTGTGTATCAGTACAGAAATAATAAAAAGAATTTAAGATTTCTGAACTGTAATATGAAACATTCGTTCTGAGGAATAAAATTACTGCTTCTACGAAGCATTGATCTTAACAGCCTATTCTTTGTTTGCAACATTTACTTTCTAACAATATTTCTTGACTTCTGAAGCTCACAGATTTTTATTCATCGAGCTAACATTTAAGGATGCTTTTTGGATAGAACTCCCACTTGCATAAAGTGAAGAAAGAAAAGCAACGCACTGGGCGAAGTGCCAGCATATGATAAGATCATCTATTGTGACTGCAGCCATGATACTTCTTTGCTAATCAGGCTTGCCAGTTCAGTTTAATGAACTCATGGTGATCAGGCCCCCAAAGCAATCCAAGAGATAAGTTGTGTCTTCCTACATTTCTCCAGTTCAAAACATCTTCTATTGCAATCACTTGGCATCATGCCAGCAATCTGAGGTGCTCGAGTGCAGTTCCCAAAATATCACCATAAGACAAAGAGAATGTTCTTGCAGATCTATGTCCATCTTCCTCATGACACTTCTATGAGCCAGAGAGATTCAGTTTCTATGCTTGAGAGAGAGAGAGATCTGGGAAAGAATACATTTGGGAGAGATTTATTAGTTACATCATCTGAATGCCCTTAGTAAGCGAACTTAGCACATAAGTCACAGCGAATGGGGAATGCATTCTAAAGTATTTTTCAAGATAGTTCTTTTCATGAACCACAGATCTTTGGGTAA
This sequence comes from Ctenomys sociabilis, assembly GCA_004027165.1. Lineage (NCBI taxonomy): Eukaryota > Metazoa > Chordata > Mammalia > Rodentia > Ctenomyidae > Ctenomys > Ctenomys sociabilis. The sequence continues at coordinate 55,312 of PVKA01012630.1, read as the reverse complement.
CACTACTAGAGTTTACCTTATATGTTTCAGCAGATTAATTACATACATAAATGTTTCATTCCTCAACAATGTACTTGAAACTTCTCAGATCACATTATCATCCTAAATTATTGAAATGTTGAATGATTTTCAAATATGTTCATAGCTATCAAGGTTTTGTTTAGGATGTTCAGTTGGAAGGACATTCTTTGTCAGTTCAGAAGAACAGTGGAGGATTGGATACTGAAGCAGTGACTATGAATTCTATCATTAAAATTTCAATAAACCCAAACTAATCATTGAACTCATCTTAAAATAGCACTTCAAGATCTTTCACAGGAAATGTTTAGCCTTAATTAATCATTGCTTAACATTACCAATAGTGAACAAGAACAAGTGATTCTAGTTGAAATTAAGTATGCCATTGTAATTCATTGTGAGTCTCTCAATTTTTCTCAACTGGAAATTTTAAATTATTCTTAACTAAAAGTCCTGAAATTAGAAAGCAACTCAAAAGCACACTTGGCTTCTGCTAGTTACTAAGGCTATATTGATGTGATGTATCTTTTCCTTACAGACACAAGCGAACTTGTTTATGACTTTCACTTATTCTTGAAAATCAATGTGTGTCCAGTTTGCAGCTTTTCCTTAGATACAAGCAACACAATAATACCAGGGAGATTGGCATTTCCTGTGAGCATAAAGCCTCTTCACAAAGAGCTGAAATAAAACCAGCTGATCTCACAAGGAGACCACTCCTGGCCTGGCTCCTGCCTCAAGTTACATTCAAAACTAATCTGGTCAGTAGGTACCAAGCTCGCCTTACAGGGGCAAGACCTTCCTCAGTGCTGCTTCACAGAAGGGTGTCTGTGGATAGCAATGCTGTGAGATATATGCTTAAAGAAGGGACTTTGAGTATTGTCACCATAAAACGCTTGTAAGTACAGATATTTTAACCTTATATTGTAAACATTACAGAAATACATGTATCAAAACATTGCAAGCAACTTCATTATGATGTATAATTCTTAATTGTATGTATCAGTTGAAAGCAAATGTCACTAAATCAAACTGAACAGCTTAAACTGAAGTATAACTGCAAACTCAAGTTAACAACGCTTGACAGAAGATAGAAGCAATCCAAGGATTTTATCTAAATGAAAATGAAAGACTTTATCTAGAGATGAAAAAATGAGTATTTAGGAAATTTCTTGGCATAAGAGGAAAATGTTTTAGGATCATTTGCATTGTTCCTAAACAAAAATTTCAGGCTTCTAACAACACACAGACAATTTCCCCAAGAATGGATTGCCGAGATACATTATTTTCATTATTTTTAATCACAGGAAGACATAATGAACTCTTTTGCAAAAACATTTCAAAAATCAATAAGCTTTTCAGGCATAATGTAGAAAAGTTAATTCCATTTATTGGGCCAGGGATGTAGCTGAGCAGTGCAGTGCCCACCTAGCAAGTGCGAGGCCCAGAGTTTGAGTCCCAGTAACAAAAAATAGTGAAAAAAAAAAAAAAAAGACCAAAAAAGGTCCAGTTGCAAACAAACCAAAAAACAAACAAACAAAAAAACCTTTAGGCCAGTGATATAGCTCAGCAGATGAAGTGCTTGCTTAGGTAAGCACAGGGGCCGGGGTGCACTGAGCCAGCAATGGAGTCTAGGAATGTTGGCGCACACCTGTAATCCCAGTGCTAGGGAGGCAAAAATCAGGAGGATCATTATGAATCCGAGTAAGATCCTGCACCAAAAAAAAAATTAATTGCATTCATAATTTTCCTCTCCACATTTACAGTTTTAAGGGATCTTCTGCTACCCCTGGAGAAGTTTTTCCACATCACAGTGATTTACCAGAGAAATGACTAACATAGTTTAGCACTGTAATCTGTGAAGAGACTGAGAAGGAACATTATTCTAGACACACCCCCAAAACAAAGATGGGGAGTCAACTGAGCACAAGGAGACAGCAGGGTGTGAGACAGGAAGGGGAGATGATGCTGCCAAATTTGTCCTAAGTCATTGATGAATATAGATGTGACTAAGGCAGGGACGACACAAGGAAAAACAAGTTTTAAAAAAAAAGACATGGTCTTATTTTGCCCATGTTAATTTGACAGTTTGCTAAGAATTCTGGTAAATGGCAGATGTGGTGATACATGCCTATAATAACAGCATTTGGGAGGCTGAGGCAAGAAGCTTATTATTAGTGCTAGCTTGTGGCACATGGCAATTTCAAGGCATCCTAAGCTATACTAACATGATCTTGTCTTGACAAAAACTGAAAGTGTCAAGTAGGTATTTGGATATAGATTCTACTATAGAAGTGTAGACTCGTTAGCAAAGATAATACACATGATAAATGTCAGACTCTTTCAACCTACAATTTGAAAGAAATAAATATCGACCCAACCAGTACTTTTTTCCAAGATTAAAAAATAGCACTTTCATAGATGAGTGACTCACTCACAGTCCATTACTGATGGCCATGATTGATTACCATCTATTACTATTCCATATGGTGGGTCCATAAGCCACACTAGAGCTCTCATTCCTTGTTCAGCTTCTCTTGGCCTCATGCCCGTATCATTAGTTCTTTAGAATAAGTTAAAATCCCATCACTTCTTGTTTGTGTCTTTCTGTTTGTAACTTTTAATCATTCCCTTGTCCCCTCATGGAGACCTGAAACTAGGGTACCATTTTGTGAGACAACAGAAAACCAAATTAGGACTAAAAATGATGATGAAAATGAAACTAAGAATTCAAGAGATATAAGGAAAAATTCAACATCAGTTTTATTTGTTTCCTGGAACTTTGGGGGCTAAGTGCTTTGAAATTGGTGTCTTAAAAAATGTAGAAATGTGTTCTATTACAGATCTAAAATCCACAGTTGTCTATTAGGCTTCATAGCACTTGATGCTGAGAGAAATTCTTCTCTCCTTCCAACCTTCTTGAGTTGATTGAAATCCCCATTTTCTTTTCCTAAAAGCTTCATTAATCTAATGTTTTCTTCCATCTCCATGTGGCTTCTATCCCTCTGGGGTTTCTCCTGTCTTTACATATCTCTCTTTTTCTTAGAGATATAAATCATCAAACTTCGGGACTTTCTTCATCCATGCTGACTTCTTCATTATATATATTAAGTTGTCATTTCCCAAGAAGGTTAAGTTTAAAAGTGCTGTTAATTAGTATTTCAGAAGTCTTTTTGAAAAGACAAAATTCCAGCCAAATATAGTCAGATTATTGTAATACAAGGCTCCCAAAGGCAGTAGAAGAGGAAAAAAATTTATCTCAGGATTCTACCCACCTGACAATCAGTTTTTTGTCAGACAATCAAGGTTGGAAGAGTGTCAAAAGTGAGATCCCATATGACTTTTAGACTTAGGTATTTACCTTCAAAATCTGACTACATACTTCTGCAGCTTGATAATCTTATGGCCTGTGAATGCATTCATCAACATTCAGTTAGAAATGGAAACCCTAAAAGTCAGGAAATACCTGAGAGTATATAGTCACTTAAATATGTGTAAAGCACACATAGTATGCCAACACTTTGAAGTACTAAACATTAGAAGTACATTACATAAGTTATTCCTCACAGAAACATTATACATTTGATAATAATAATAATTATATCTGTATTTTACAGTATTGAAAACCAAGTTTAAAAAGATTAAGCAACTTGATTAATCTAGTAAATTACTAAATTTGGTTTAAAATGTAGTGGAGAGACCAAACAAATAACATCTACATTTGAAGATTTTCAAAAGAGAATAGTTCGAAACATATTAATGTATATGCATGTATAGAGGCACTGAGGAAATGAAAGCTGTATAGCCTTAGAGCTAAGATTCTCTACCCTCCTGCTGTCTCTTGTTCTGAATAATTCAGAGGAAAAAATTATGGCCAATAGGCAGAAATGAAATAACTATAGCATAGAATTAGAATCTCTTGAAATGGAAAGTCAGATCTTAAGGCAAAATAGTACTCCAGACCTTTAAAATAAGTGAAATATAGAAATGGTGCTAAGAAGTCTTCTAAAGGATATTACAAAGTACTGTAAGAATGTATAGTCATTAAGATGAATTCCAGCTAGGAGATTTCCTAAGACATTAAGTACTAGACTTCAGAGTAATGACAGGACATAAATAATTACTGAATGATAGGTAAAACATAAAATACTGTTAATTATTTTATAACCTAAATAATTTTTTCCAGTGGAAATGCAAAATAATTATATTGAAAATAAGATAATTTGTCCTTTCACTGTAGGAACACAGGGTTGTATTAGTTTCTTGTCTTATCAATGAGAAGCAATGCCCAGCATCTACAATTTCTAGAATTCTGTGATTGGCTGTCTGCAAAGCAGAGATGTCATGGTGGAAAGCTGTGACAGAGCAGAGTTACTTAGCTCACACTTGCTGGGCATAGGAGGTCAGAGCTGAAGGAAACACAGATTCCAAGGTCACACCTCCATACCCAAACTAGACACAAATAGGAATATGTCTCATGAAGCTCTGGGTAGGATCCCAAAGAAATTTAATTGAGAGGCCGCCTTCTCAATCATAGTGTCATTTAGATGTTGTATTTATGCAAATTATTTAATTTTTCAATATTTAGTTTCTAAGGAGAGTACAAAATAGTATTTAAACAGAAAAATTACAAGTGATTCAGATTTTCACTGAACAAAATAATGTGAATTTCATAGTATTTTTTGTAACGTAATGTTGTCTTTCAACTATTTGTTCACATTACCAGATATACGCATGTAAAATTAGAAGAAAGAAAAAAAGAAAGAAATACATAAGGAATTAAGAAAAGAAAAAGGCCTAAGACTTGAAAAAAGGAGATGAAACAAATTAAGCATTAACTGCTCCGTAGACCAGCAGAAATCCACAATACAGCTGTCTGAACCAGCCTGCTTGCACGCATAGTTACATCTCTTCTCCTGTCCACTTCAACTCAGTATTTCCTTCCTTTTGAATGGCTTCATGCTCTGTATCCTTCAGATTTTATTTTCTTTTTAAATTTCTGACACTAAGGAGACAATCCAATATTTGCATATGTAGGAGTGATTTATTTCACTTAAAGAGTATGCTGTCTAGTTTCATCCATTTACCTATAAAACCTCAAATTTATCCTATTTTATAGCTGAATAATATTCCATTGTGTAAAAACATCACATCTTCTTTATTTATTCCTCAGTTGACTGGTATTTGAGTTGTATGCAAGATTAAGCTATGGCAAGTTGTGCTGCTATAAATATGGGTGCACACATATCACTATGGTATGATGGTTTTACTGCTTTTATAAAAAAAGAAAAACACACACAGGAGCAGAAAAGCTGGCTTGAATGTAACCACCAATCCTAGCGTTTTATGGACTCTCCACACTGATTTTCATAGTGTCTGTACAGGTCTGCACTCCCACCAAAGGTAGAAAGTGTTCCTTTGCCCCACAGCTCCTCAAGCATCAGATACTTGTTGACTTCTTGATATTAGCCATTACTTCTGAATGAGATGGGTTCTCAGTGTTGTTTTAATACTCAATTCTCAAATTATTAATAATGTTTAAAGTCCATGTGCCTCAGAAGTCTGTTTCAAAAGCTTTGTTAATACTATTATGTTAACAAAAGTTATTTTATTTTTATACTTCATTAATTGTCTGAGTCATCCATTTTTCCACAGCATATTTATGTTTAAAACCATTGTTAAAGATTAGAAGACACAATTAAAAATATAGTTTTAAAATTTAAATTTAAATTATACTAATATTTTTTCATATATTTATTTACCATTTTTATTTCTTCATCTGAAAAGCGTATATGCATCTCGATGCTCATTTTTGAATTGGGTCTTTGAATTTCTGGGATTGATCTTTTTTTTTATTCTTTATATGTTCTAGATAGAAAGGTTTTATCAGAAGGATAGTTGGCTATAAAAATTGTTTTCCCAGTCTGTGGGTTTGTTTTACTCTATTGATGATTTATTTGAAGTACAAAAGCTTTTCAAAAAACTGAGATCCAAGTTGATTCTTTGAAGCATTTCCCATGGAGTTTGTTTTTGTTCAAGAACTCTCTACTTGCCCTTATATCTTTAAGATTTCTACCTATATTTTCCTCCAGAATATTTAGTGTTTCTGCTTTAATGTTTAAATCATTGATCCACTTTGAATGTAGTTTAGTGTATAGTGATAGATATGGGTCTAATTTTAGCCTTCAGCATGGAGAATGCTGTTTTTTCCCAGCACCATTTTTTAAAAAGACTGTTTTCCTTCCAGTGAAAATAGGAGCCTGTTTGGCCCCTTCATTAAAGATAGTGTGGCTGAATGTGTTTTTAATTGTGTCTTCTAATCTTTAACAATGGTTTTAAACATAAATATGCCGTGGAAACATGGATGACTCAGACAATTAAGTATAAAAATAAAATAATTTTTGTTAACATAATAGTATTTACAAAGCTTTTGAAACAGACTTCTGAGGCACATGGACTTTAAAAAATTGGGATTAGGATCTATTTTAAACTGTGTGTTGTAATCCATAAATAAGTGAATCATAGAAATATCTGTTCTACTGAAATACTATAATCCTTGATGAAAGAGTGATGTCATCTTGTTAAAAGCATTTTGTAGTAGAAATTGATTATTCAAACTATATATATGTATGTATAATCTTAATCACAAGAGTATCAGAGTACAGAAAAAGAATTAAAAGACACACACACAAAAAAAAAACCTTTGGAAACTGTAAAAGCCATCTTGAACTTCAGAATTTAGTATAATCATACTTTTGAAGATGAGAATGCAAACTTTGTATTAGGAGGTTTTATACGGGCAAGAAACCCTACTTTAAGACAAGGGGCTTTAATTCCCTTAGTTTTACTTAACTGTAAATTGTAAAGACTCTAGAAAATTCTTAGTGATTGTTGAACCAGTTTATTAGCAGTCAATTATCTAAAATAGCAGACAGACATTCTTTAATTTGTAAACTATTATTATTCAGTGAAAAATTAAATATCATGGGTGTTCAAACAATAGAGTCTTGTGTTTGTATGGGTCTGCATTATGCTACTAATAGACTGGTAGCTTAAGCTTCTTACCAGATGTAGAGGTGTAGCTCCTCTTTCAAAAGAGTTTTAAATTATACATTAACCCTGCCAACCTCTGCATATCACTAGATGGTCTAACCAAACATGCCCTACAATTAAACATTTTTTAAAATGTGCATATCATTCATTTCCAGAATTTATAAAATGAAACTCAGGTAAGACCCTAGATCTGAATAAATATTTTAGTCAAAGTAATTATACATTACTGATTACTTTGCCTACATTTGTAGAATACGTTCCATTAATCCCTCTAGTTACATATATCTTGTATGTTTAGCCTAGGTGCTTTCATTTAAAAACATTTAATTAAACATATGGGAGATAACATTAATTTCATTCTGCTGCATAATAGAAATTTAATTTTGGCCTTATGAAGACAATAGATCACTGTCATTAAAATGCACGTGCTCTTATAAAAGTTATCTTTAAGGAGACCACTAAACCACCTGAGTTTCTTCCTTGAAGTTCTCAATGGACTTTCAAGCTAATTTCTTATAATATTCATTCTGTATTATTATTCCAAGCCAGCAAGATGAGATAATTAAATTAACTATGACTTTGTAGCTAAGGCTCAGATTTTTTGAAGACATTCACTTCTTTCATTCTCTAATAGATTCAAACTTTGACCTAGCAAGTTTCTTTTTTCTGCTCCAAATTAACCCAAGGATCAATTTCATAGAATAATAACATTTTAATAAAAGTGAAGAGTATCATGTGAATTATCATAAATGAATTAATAATCCTTTGATTATGAGCACTGCCAAGCACTCAGATAGGCTGACTTAACATGCGGGTGGACAGCCAACACGGCCATCTTTTTTTAATCAAAATTCACCACTAGATCATGTCAGTATTTTAGAGTTTTTTCCCCTAAACTATATATTTTCTATAGCAGCAAAACTGTAATTTGTGTTTTTCTATTCATGGATCATAAATATAATATAAATCTGACTGTAATATAAATCTATAGGAAATAAAATGGTTTCTAGTTCCACACAGACCTGGATCCTTGTATTTATTTACTCAGACTTCTTTGGTGCAGCCCTGTCATCTCAGTGTTCAAAGTCAACTTCCTCACACCCAGATATCACATCATTGTCCCAAGAAGTTGAAGGATGTTAACAAAGGTATAAGGGAAATGGAAGATGAGTATCTTAATTGGTTCAAAGTGGTATAACCCAGGGCCATTGACAAAGTGGCTTATGGGCATCAGGACTTTACTTCTCATATGCCTGAAGCTTATGTAGCTTAAGTCAGTGCACAACCAGATCTTGAGCAGGTTTCTTCTGATGAGGGTCACTTCTTCATGCCTACGTAGTTGTCCTCTGGCTGTATCTTCTAGTGGTAGAGGTAGCATCTTCCAACTCTCCCTTATAAGGTTATTATCCCCATTCAAAAGGAAAGTGCTCATTTCCTAATCACCTACCAAAGACCTAAGTCCCATTACACTGAAACTTTGAATTTCAGCAAATTTGAGGGAAATTTAATAATACAGTTTGCAGCAGGCCACTAAGCCAATTCTCCTTTAACAAAAAATCACATCCAGTACTGCCCACTTGAGTATTTCAATATACAGTCTGTGTGGCAGGAATTCTATCATATAGTAGCCCCCAACTATGGGAGAAATCTATGAGTGTATAGAACTGGGAACACTAGAACATTACATGAAAAAGTTACACTCATTTTAGGGAAAAAAAGACTGGAGAAATGAGTATTAGAATGTTATAAAAACTTTGAAAAGTTTGTGCAAGAATTGCTCAACCTACATTCTCTTATTCATGACAAGATTACTCACCACTGTACCTATCAAAACTTATTACTTTTAATCACAGTTAATCAGTAATACTAGTACAAAAAACAACCTGAGTTTTTTCAAATATATATATATATCTTGTTCTATTGAACTCCCACTTACTGAGCTCCAGGATTCTGTGCTCATCATGGCCACACTCTTCCCAGCCTGGTTGAACCCTTGTGGGTGGCATGCAGCCACTTTGAAGATCAAGACCTTGTAAATTAAAGAGTGTAGCTGTTTGTGTATCTTATTTTTTATACCTGAATTACATCAAAGATTCAATAATTAATATTTTCTGCCTTGTTATTTTCCTAGTGGTTGTCCATAGTACTAGAAGCTGACATAATATCCTGTCCAACCACCATTAGTTCAAAACTTGCCCCTCATAGAATTATGTAGAAGCACAGCGTTATCTATCCCCACTGTACCCCTTGCTCCAGGGGTCCCCATCAGCTCTCCATTTCATGTTCTACCTTTTCTTCACCACACACTGAGTGCAATCTCTGTGCAAATCTTCATGATTTATGTGCTTTCAAAATTCTCCAAACTCTTTCAAATAATCAAGTTTTTTAAAAATATGCTTGCCATGGCCTTCTTTCTTCTTCACAACCCCTTATCTTTGATCTGGAAGCTTATCAGCACAATTATTTTATCCATACACTCAATTGTTTTCAAGACCCCATTGGCATTTCACAAAATATTTGCCAAGAAGACTATGTGTAGTGAGACGGTTGCGAACAACTTTTCAAATATTACTCACTAAGAAAAAAAAAAAAGAAGGAGCTAAGAAGCTTTAGTTACATACCAGCACAACCACCCTAATTAAGTAAAGCATATCCTTTTTACACTGGTGCACTATGTGTGTACATATTGGTAGATGGGAATCATTAAAGAATTAAGTGGATGGTTCTGAGCAAAGACTGGATTGAAATTTTCAGGATAACCTAGTGGGAAAGGGGCTCATATCCTTTCTCACTCAGAAATTTTCCCCAACTAATTCTCTTTTCTCTTCCTGAGGCCTGTACTTTTTGAACCTGAGAGAGAAAAAAAAACCCTATTTTACTTGTTGTATGTTACCTTTTGTATTTCTGCTTTTCGCTTGTTATACTAGGGAGACTATACGATATTTACACATGTGTGTCTGGTTTATTTCACTTATGCGTATATGTTCAAGTGGCATCCACTTCAGTATAAATGATTCAAACTTATCATTCTTAATAGCTGAGTAATACTCCATTATATAGAAACACCACATCTTTTTCAACCATTACTCATGGGATGGACATCTTGGTTGTTTCCAAGATTTTGCTATCACACATTGCGCTGCTATAAACATACGTACACATATATCTCTATGATACAATGTATCCAGATCCCTTGGGAAAATTCCGAGTAGAGGGATAGCCAGCCTGAATGGGATTTCTAGTCCTACTCTTTTGAGGAATCTCCACACTGACCTCCACAATGGTTGTACCAGTCTACATTCCCACCAGCAGTGGAGAAGTGTTCCCTTTTCCCCACAACCTCTCCAACATTTGTTGTTGGTTGATTTCCTTATGATAGCCATTCTTCCTGGAGTGAGATGATATCTCAGTGTTGTTTTTATTTGCATTTCACGAATGGCTAGCAATGTGGAGCATTTTTTCATATATTTGTTCGTTTCTTTAATTTCATCCTCTGAGAGGTGTGTATTCATCTCAGATGCCCATTCCTGAATTGGGTCTTTAAATTTGAGGGCCCTGTTATATCTTAGTTCTTTATAAATTCTAGACAGTAGTCCCCTGTCTGATTGCTTATTAGTTAGGATTTTTTCAAAGTTTGTGGGTTGTCTTTTCACTCTGTTGACAATTTCTTTTGACATGCAGAAGCTCCTTAAGAAGAGTTGGTCCCATTTGTTGATTCTTTCAAGAGCTTCCCGTGCGAATATGTTTGTTCATGAACTCTTTACCTACCCCTATGTCTTCAAGAGTTCCTTCTACTTTCTCTAAATCAACTGAGTCAGATAAGGCAAAGTGAATGGCATATGCTGCAGGATACTAATCAGCTTTTCTTCTGGATGGTTAACAACCTAAGATCACAAGTCAGAGTTGGAGAAGTAGAAGAGCCACAAGGCCAGCCAACATTTTGGCCCCAGTCTTTCAAGGTCAGTGAAGACTCAGGGCATAGGAAAACCTGTACTGCAACATCATGAAACTCAGGTGAGCTGCAAATTTTCTGAACAAGGAGATTATGGAGCCACAGAGGAAAGAGATTGAAGTTCTAAAGTGTGCCTGGGGAGAGTCACATGAAGAGAAAACTTTCTCTCAAGCTCTCACAGAGAGCAAACTGGTCAAGCATTGGCTATGACTCATCCACATGGATGACACAGACAAAGGAACTACAGAATAATGTACAGGACTACAAGATAAACACTGAGAGGACTTCACTGACCACATAGGAAATACAAAGTTCATGTGTTAGTATATAAGTCTTGATCTACCTAGGTCTTAACCATCCAGCAGAAAAGTAAAAAAATGAAGTATACATCGTGAGCCCATAATATTAAGCTGAGCTGTAAATGGCTATGGTTGACAATTTCTTTGAATAACTCACTATGGTTGTAGAATGCTGGACTGTGTTGGATTGTGGTGTCGAGTTCAGGCACCTAAGTTAGTTGAATGACAGTGGAGTGCCCACTTTTGACAGGTGTAGACAAAGGAAGGGGTGTAGAAAGAAAAAATCATGATGTGTGTGTATAGACAGTACAGTTGGGGTAGATAACGCTGTGCTTCTACATAATTCTATGAGAGGCAAGATCTGCACTAATGGTGGTTGGACAGGATATTATGTCGGCTTCTAGTACTACAGTCATCCACTAGGTAAATAACTATTGAATTTTTGATATAATTCAGGTATGAAAAAATAAGATAAGTAAGCAGCTACACTCTTAATTCATTGATAAGAGATATCTGCTAAAAGGATGTCTGTAGATATAATATTGTGTATGCACCTTGTACAATACCAAAACGTTATGAAAACAGTTTGCAATGTATTAATTCATAGAATCTGTATGGTTAAGGTGTCTTTAAACTGTCTGATTGACATTTGTATTTCAATAAAATAAAAATAAATAAATAAACAAAAAACCCTATTTTTTATGTCACCATAACACTGTTTTATTTTTATTTTATTTTTACTTATGTGTTTTTTTTTTTTTTTTT
>PVKA01012630.1:0-43125 GCA_004027165.1 Ctenomys sociabilis | reverse complement strand
CACTGAGCCATCTCCTTGGCTCCCCATAACACTGTTTTGAAGGAAGGGCCCACAAAAGTCCACTATGAAATGATCAACATAAAATTGGAACAATGAGAAAGGAAGGAGAGAAATGATTAGTACTTCATATGCTGTTTTCCATGTCATATTAATAAAGGAGTTACCTTTTATTATTAGGCTTTACTTCCCCAGTGCCAGTATGTTTGGACTCCCCAAACATGAATATTAATACAGAGCATTTACTCCCTCATTCTAATGCAATAATTGTAGAAGGAGGTGAGCTGCAGCAACGTAGACTCCATCCAATCCTCTAACTCCCAGGCTCTAACCCTCTTTTTTTTTTTGTAATTTAATTTTCCTTTTGTTTTATTGAAGTACAAATATTGATGAGACAGTTTTAAGATACCTTGACAAGATGGATTTGATAAATTTATACATTGCAAACTGTTTTCATAATGTTTTGGTATCATTGAAGGTGCATACATGATATCATATATAGACATTATTATACCATATGTCTCTTATCAGTAAATTAAGAGACTGTAGCTATTTGCGTATACCTGAATTATATCAAAGATTCAATAATTAATACTTTCTACCTTGTTATTTTCCTAGCCGTTGTCCATAGTACTAGAAGCCAACATAATATTCTATCCAACCACCATTAGTGCAAATCTTGCCCCTCATAGCATTATGTAGAAGCACAGTGTTATTTATCCCAACTCTACTGTCCATACACACACATCATGATTCTTCTATACAGAATAAGGTGCAGGACTACAAGAAAAACCCTGAGGGGACTTCACTGACCTCGTAAGAAATATAAAGTACATGTGTTGGTATATAAGTCTTGCTCTATCTAGGTCTTAACCATCCAGCAGAAAAATATAAAAATGAAGTATACATCGCGGGGCCATAATATTAAGTTGAGCTGTAAATGGCTACGGTCGACAACATCTTTGGATAACTCACTATTGTTGGGGAATGCTGGACTGTGTTGGATTGTGTTGTCGAGTTCAAGCACCTAAGTTAGTTGAATGATAATGAAGTGCCCATCTCTGACAGGTGTAGAGCAAGGAAGGGGTATAGTATAGAATAACCCTCTTTCTTAAAGCTCTTGGGTTTCAAGAATGTGAAATTATTTTTTTTTAAGTGGAGAAGAAATTCTGAAAATTAAGTAGTTTACCTACACTTTCTAGGGGGGGGCATCCCTTCCCCCCCAAAATTAATGAAATCACAAGAGGAAAACTGTATACAACAAAGCATAAAACTTTTAGCAGTTAAAAATACATAATCACTTTTGAAAATGAAAACTCTTGAACCGTGATCCTCTGCCAGGAAGCCATTCTCAGTAGATACGCGTGTGTCTGTTAACACAGGCCACTGGCCAAAACTTTCGTGTTCTTTCTGTTGTGATGAACTTTTGTAGCAGTGGTGCTTTTAAGAGGGATTTGCCTTACATATGCTCTGAGAATTCTTTACCAGAATATAATTCACTTTAGCAAGGCATTTCGATGTACAAGTACAGTTTAAATAAGAATATATTCAGACTTCAGAATCCTTCCCCTTCTAAAATTAGAACCATTCAAAGACATAATTATTTAAAACCAAAAATAGGTACAAAGTTGTATTTAGTAACTATATTACTAAAATAATATTTCACACACATTGTTTACTAGATTATATGACTAAATATAAATTCAAGATTTACTTAGAGTATGAATGTTACTTGGAAACATTTTGTTTGTACTTTTCAGCTACTTGTGAATGAATACCAAGATATTTAATTCTACATCCTTACAGTTTTAATATTTTGTTATAAGAACAAGGGATTTCTAATAAAATTCCTTTAATACTATGAGGTGGATTCTCATAAGATCTAGAAATAAGTGGTATGAGAAATTTGACTGATAAAATATGAATCTGAGCAGTAAAATTAATGAAAAGCCTGTGACCGGGAGATAGCTCAGCAGATTAAAGCAACTGCTTAGGCAAGTTAGAGACTGAAGTTTGATCCCCAGCACCACATGCTGCTCCAGGCCCACCCCCAGGGCAGGCTGAGCCAGTGACTGAGTCGGGGCATGGTGCCACATGCCTGTAATCCCAGTGCTAGGAAGGCTGAAAACAGGAGGATCACCATGAGTCCAAGTGTGAGACCCTGTAGATCCTGTAGTGAGACCCTGTAACAACTAACTGCATAAAAAGTACTCATTGGCATTTATTACATATAAGACAGTGCCCTAAGTGCTTGTATTACTTAGGCTTGAGAAAAAAAAAAATATGATACACTTGTGTTGATGTGCACACAGCATGTGTGCATGCCTGTTCTGTTTCTTTAAAGTGCAAAGCATGTAAACCATCATAAAATAAGCATGAAAATACATTTCTCATGTCTTGCATAAATTTTCATGTTGCTCAATTGCAAATTTTATCATAAAATTGCTAACAAATTTTTCTTCTGGGTTAGGACAATCCCAATAAAATCAGTATCAATGTTTCCTATATAGCATGGATTCTTTCACCCTTATACACATTCTGCCAATACAGGAGATGGTAAATAATCATTGTTTTCTGTTACTCATCTCCTCTTAAAAAATACCTTTGATAAGAATCACTAGTGTTGTTAGCTAAATAGTTCCAGTTTTTCATTTTCCCATGCATAGTAGAACTGTCTCACTTCTTTTAGAATCAAATATGGCCTGGCAACTTGTTTTGAGAAACAAAATGTAGAAAGTGATGTTAGTTATTGTAGGTTGAAGATTTTAACCTAAAATCTTAGCTGATCATTATTTCTCTCTGATCTAACTGAAGGAAGCCATAAAGACACTGGCTGGCCACCAGCGCAGGCCCTTTTTTGAATACAGTGGACAAGGATGACTGTCAAGGAGGACTATCTGAGATGAAAAGCTTGTCTGAGAACAAATTCTCATCATTTTAAACCATCAAAATTTTGGTGGTGAGTGTCACATCATACACGAATCTTTTCTGATGGATAGGAACAGGTAAATCAACACGGTGGTTTGATGCTGAACTGCTACCTAAAATTTGCACACATAATCACTTTCAAGTCTTATTTTAGAGCCCATATACTTTATACTGATTCATTCATTCAGGAAATATTGGAGAATCAGAATGATATTATGGACTTTGCTATACCTGAGTGTGCAGAGATGAATTATTTGTTATTTTTGGGCATAGTAATCCTGTATTTTAATATAGAGATCTTAAATATGATTAGTAAATAATAGTCTATCTTCTACTAGATTCACATTTGTCTAGCTTTGAAATTAATCTAATATTTCACAGGAACCATCACTATCAGGACAGTATCTTGTATGGAAAAAACAACATAGTAAAAAAATTCATAAAAAACAATTCATACTATAGTGAAGAATCTCACTGTAGCTGAAATACAGGTTGACATGTTAACCAGAACTTGAACATGTAGAGGGTAAGAGGAATTTTCACATCATTTTTGAAACCAACAAAATATTTGGAGGTTGTGGTAGACATTCGGCAGGGCTACGCAGGTATATCTTACATTGAGACAAGAGTTGTGCAAAATATAGGATCTGAATTTTTTGTTTTCTTTATATTCTAAATGTTATTCCTTTTCTGAGGAATATCTCATCAGTCTTTTCCCCATCTTGTCACTTATCTCTTTGCTGTAAGTGGTTTCTCTGATTGTACAAAAGCTTATTAATATGATGTGATCCCAGTGGTTGATTCTTTCTGTAATCTTTCCTGTGTGAGTGGGATTTGTTCCTAAAGTTTTGCTTACACCTATGTCTTAAAGAATTTTGCTTATCTTTCATTTTATCACCTATCTTCTACATTCTACCTATTCAATTTTAATCTTAAAGAGATTATGTGCTTCTGTTTTTTTTTTAAATTTAGTTCTTTAATCCATTATTCTGAAGGGTATATATGGAGGAAATGGAAGATAGATATTGCTAAGTTGAATGAAAATGTTCAAATGGGTAAGGGAACAATGGAAGAGGTATAGGGATAAGAAGAAAGGGTCTAGGGAAAAAATAAAAAAGGAATGGAAGGAAACCCTTAGTAGCAGTACTTCCAAGTTGACAGGGAAAGAAGGTTTTAAGGGAAGGAAATCAAAAGGGGGAAAGAATTAAGATATATTATGTACAGAATTAAGATACTATTATGTTCTATTTGATTATTATATATGCCAAAAATGTACAAATAAAATTAAATAAGAAAAAAAAAGGAAAATATTTTCAAGACATATTTTCCCTTAACATTTTATTTGAAACGTAGAATATGTATGTGTAAGATTGAATAATTTAATACTTCAATTTATGGCAAGTGCAGGGGCCAGAGGTTCGATCCCCTGGCCTGCCACCCTGGGGTACACTGGGACAATTGAGATTGGGCGTGGTGGCATGTGCCTGTAATCCCAGCTCTTGGGAGGTTATAAACAGGAGAATCACTAGGAGTCCAATCTAGTAGTGAAACCCTGAACACCCTTCCCTAAAAATAAAAAAAAAATCTATTTATTGAATATTTCAAATTATATATTTCATTCCACTCTGAGAACTGAATATGAGATTCTATATAAAAATTTTCAAAAAATTTTCATCATTATCTGATATATCCAGTGGTAACATAGATACAGAAAATTTTCATGACCCTGCATCTTATTTTCAGCAAGTTAAAGTATGGTTACAAAAAATTGCAATATCTTTTGCATTATTCTATTTGTCAATTAGATTTTTTAAGCTTTTTATTCAAAGTGGTTTGAACATATAGACTACAATGTACTAGGAGCTATCTCTTCTCATCTTCTCGCACATACACACCGCAGGCACAGCATCTGCTGGTGTTCCGCTCCTACAGAAAGAGTTGCGCTAGTTTGCTTTCACTTTTGCTCCTCCTGAAAGCCAGCTGAAATATACACAGAAGAGTCCACTCAAGACCCTCCTTGACATTAATTTCATTTTACATTTTATGGTGTAAAAATTGTAAGTTGAGACATTTTCTGTTTTTGAAAAATGGTGAAGTTTATTTCACAGACATATACAAACTCCCGGGGCACAAATTGATTCCTATTTACAGTAAAGCTAAGGCTGGCCAACTTCTACTTGTTCGACAATCACAGCAATTTGTTGTAAACTTTCCCATATTTAACATTAAACAACACATTTTGAATAACTTCATCACTATTAATTTTCTTTATGCTTGAAGAAGACATTTCAATTCCTCTTTTTTACTTGCACTTAAAATTACTTCTCATTTATTCTGGTTCTTATGGCTGACTTTATGCAACTACCATTGGTGACCTAAAACCATTGATGTACCTTGATTCTATTTACATGTGATTCACTTATTCATGCCCACCATTCTTGCCTAAAATACTCCATATTTATATTAGTATTTATAAATACTACCTAATTTATATTCATTTGGTCCATTTGTCTCATTTCATGAACTTCCTAAGACTCTTCATTACTAGAGTGTTTTGTAAGTAGCCTCACTTGATGCAAAAGTCTTGTACTCTTGATATTTACTTAAAATAAAATCTATTCATTCAGTATTTCTAAAACTATAGTTTGCAAAAAAAAAGTAAGTGAAATTTTAGAAAGAAGAGCAGATTCTGTAAAACTAATAAGCTTCCATGTGAAATGATTGGTTTTGAATTACGACCACTCTTTGAATTTAGCGGTGTTGGGAAGAAACTGTTCAGAAGGAAAGAGAAACTGGAATGGGCAGAACTGGTGAAAAGAAGAAAAGAAGGAAGTGTGTGCGTGTGTGTATGTGTGTGTGTGCATGTGCACATGTGTGTACTATTTTTTGCTACTAATTCTTATTTCACTGAAAAATATTTGTGCTAATATATTACTTGGATAATTAAATGCCTTTATCTTGTACTCTGAATAACTAATTTAAAGATAACAATATGCAATGCGTTATCCTTCGTTGTCTTCCTATTATATTTTTTATGAAATTTGGTTTTAGGTTTTCTCTTTAAAATAAAGAAAATTGAATTGAAGGGTCTTAGTCTTTGAGCATTTTATACCATCTGGGAAAAACATAGTAAATAATGGAAAGTATTTACTGACCATTTGCTACAGTTGAGTTATCAAGAAATTCACTACAGAAAATTATAGTGATCAACTGGAAAGCAAAAATTAATTCAGACTGTTGAAATCATAACATTTGTATTCCATTTGAAACAACAACATAAAAGGATAATACAGTATGAAAGTATTAATGCATGTTAGCAAAGTAAATATTTTAAAAACTTAATAGTAATTAATGGAAAAGGAATGTTTTCTTTACCATACAATATTGGTAATGATCTAGTTTGCGTATGATGTTGAGGGAGAAAACAAAATTTATGAGAAATTAGCATATGAACAGTGAATTGAGGAAAACAGAATTCACAAGTCATGAAAATATGGGGAAGAAAATGGCCCCCAGATGAATTAATTAATCCCAAACTGTGTCTGACAACTTCCAGAGAATGTAAGAGACCAAAAGGAGATGAAAATAGCTAAAGCATGATAACCTCTGCAAGACAAGCCAGAACTTGAAGGGTCCTTTTGATTGTCTTTTTTTTTTTTTTTTTTTTTTTTTTTTTTTTTTTTTTTTTTTTTTTTTTGAGATTATATAATTTCTTTATGGTGATATTTATTTAGGACAGCAATAAAGAGGATTCTTATTTCATGGACAACATACTTTATAGGAACAAAATATAAGTGCAAAAACTATGTTAAAACAGACTTAAGGAGAAAGTAATACAGATAAAAATGAGCAGAAATTATTGAACACAAAGACAGTAAGAAAATTTGAAAAGATTTCCGAGATAGAAGATGAAGGTATCAATAGAGTTGGCAGTACCAATAGCTATTTTCATCTCCTTTTCATACTTTATATACTCCAGAAATTGCCAGATACAACTTCATATTTATTAGTTCCTCTGGGGGCTGTATTCTTTGGCATATTTCCATACTTTGAATACTATTTTTCTCAATTTGCTGTTTATATGCTAATTTCTCATAGACTTGTTTTTTCCCTCAACATCATATAAGGTAGGGCAGACCGTCCAGGTGGGGAACACATGGTAAAACACATGTAGTCATCTCATGCTACGCAAAAACCAGAGCAAGAGAGGAAAAACGGCACTTAGAATCAAAATACACCCATCTGTGCCATGCCACCAGCAACCTGCTGCGTCCAATGAGAATTCATGTGCTCATCAGCCTTGTGAGGTGTGAACTCATGCATATATTAAATCTTACCAGGGACTGAGCTCAGGATGTTGTGTTTTCCAGGTAGGCACCTATGCCACTGAGCTATCTCACTGGCCTATCCATCCATATGTTAATCCATTCATGGAATCAAATTCCTTATGATCCAAGAACTACAAAGAAGCCAGCAAACAAGCCATTGGCACTAAGCCTGTGGGGTCATCTTAGATCCAAACCACAAGAGCACCAGAAGAAAGAGAAATCTTAACAGAAGTACAACTGACTTCACCAGAGAAATGACTAACGTGATTATAGTGAGAAATACTTCCAATGTATTTTGAACAAAATATGATAAATGATCAAGAATTAGATCACATAGTGTTTCAAGGGCATTTTTAAATATTCTAGTTTTTCTACATAAAATGAAGGATTTTAAGGTCTTGCACTCCATCACCTACAGATGTGATGATATTTAATTGTATTTTGAGCAATGGTTGGGTGAAGATATTGAAAACATAAATGTGGTCAAAGTTCTAAAAGATGTTTAGTTGCAAGTACAGTAGGAAAAATTATTTAGCGCTTAACATGTCAGGTGCTTTTATAAGTACTTCACATGTAGCCTATTAAATACTCAATAACTCACTGATATTGGTGTCTTGCTTTATGAATAATGCTTACTTGAAGAAAAAAGCATGTGAAAAATGCTTTAGAAGAGGCCAATAGAGGCAAATTTTAAGGAATAAGTTGTAGAACAATTTGTGGAAAGAAATGTCATGGGCAAAAAGATGTATTTATTTGATTAAGAGGCATAGAACTGATGGGAAATCTTTCTTTCCTTGAAGGTTGAGGAATATAAGTGATATATTCTTATTTGTTTGTTTTTTCATCTGTTTCTTGATAGGTTAGAGGTACAATTTCTGTTTTAGTAGGGGAAAAGATTAAGAGGCATAGAACTGATGGGAAATCTTTCTTTCCTTGAAGGTTGAGGAATATAAGTGATATATTCTTATTTGTTTGTTTTTTCATCTGTTTCTTGATAGGTTAGAGGTACAATTTCTGTTTTAGTAGGGGAAAAACAAAAAAGTAGTTATAGATATACATGGAGAGTTGTTTATTCATTTAGGAAAATATATTCCTAAATAACATTTCTAATGTTATGTCTTTGCTAGAAATTTCATAGGTTGGAAGGAAGACAGCAGAGGGATAAGCAAAAAATGAATAGGATAGTCATGTTTTAAAATAATTAGTAGAGGCCTGGCAGATGGCTCAGTAAAATAAGTGCTTCCCTGGCAAGTACAAGGGTCTGAGTTCAATCCCTGGTTCCACCAAAAATCAAACAAATAAAACATAAAATAAAATAACTAGCAAATGTGAATGTACAAGTTATTTTTCCTCAAAATGACACTTATATTTAGATCTACAATCTGTCTCATTTAGAATTTTTCTCATGTGATATAAAAGTGGTCTAAGTATGCAGTGAATATTTTTCAAATGGAAATACCACTGAACTAGCACAGTTTATTTCAGCTTTGCCATTAAGCTTGGAGTGGAATCCTGTCATTTGTAAGTCAGCTTTGTGCATGTAAAACTGTTTATCCTTCTCTACAGCTGAGTTGGAGACCATTGCTCTTCATCAAGATCTGATTATGTGCACAGCAAACTGAAGTAGTATTTGTGTGTATGATCCTGATCTTAGTAGTTCCAGGAAATTTGAAAATGAATTACAATATCTACTTTGAAAAATAACACCCATGTATTATCTCTTCAAACAGAATGCAATGTAGACAGTAGCTACTTCAATAAGAGAACTGATAAAAATGTCTTTAATTTGTAAAATAAATAAGTAAAAATAATCAGTTATGAAAGTATCCATTAAGATCACTAGTTCTTATCTATCTCATAAGCACACAACTTAAAAAAGTGTTTATAGAAGGTTCATCAAATGGAATATAAATTAAATTACTAAATAGCTAAATTTAAAAATAGCAGTGAAATAACAAATCATGGCAAATTTTACAGAAAACTTCCCATGAATAAATTACCATCTACTTGTTTATTTTTAGCCTGTTGAATGATAAGAAAATTTTTTTATCGTCCTCTCACTGAAATTATGTCAAATATTATTTGGGTAATTCTGATCATAATTAAAACCAATTCTTAACAACTTAGCTACATTATCATAGAGTGTCATAATGCCCACCATTTAGGATTATCATAGCACCACATAATAATATATATTTGGTACAATGTTTCACTATGCAGCTGAGATCCATAGTGTTCTTCTTATTTTGAGCCTCGCCAGTGCTGGGATTACAGGCATGCACCACCATATCCAGTCTCATAACACAATCTTTGAATACAAAGATTATTACTATAATTGGAATCCACCTTCATTTTGTATAAATGAAGGTGGATTCCAATTAATGAAGGTGGATTCCAATTATAGTAACAACAAATCTATAGTGCAAAAACGTGATTTTATTATCTGAAATTTTTACTTGAGATAAATCAAATAATCTGACAAGACGGAGACTTGTATTCTCTTTCCTCTGCCTCACAGAAGAATTCATTTAGATGCTATACGTTTCATGAGGAGACACCACCCTTCCTTAGTGCTTGGCCCTTAAGAAATAGAGTTTCTTATAAATCCTTTTTTATGTTGTAAAACAATTTCAGAATACTAGTAGAAAAAAGGTGCAGTCAGACCATCAGTTTTAAAATACTAACTATAGTTTCAGTCATGATCTTAGTTTCACTTTGGGCAAATTTTTGTTTTGAATCCATGCTTATTTTAAAACGAAATTAACTCTGTCAATATGTCTAAAGGTAAACTAAAAACTTACTTTTTGTTTATCTCTATAGAACAAATTTAAAATAAAAAACTATTTTCTGAATTTTTAAAAAATATATTGTAGTTTTATGCATCTCTACTATAACGATATTTTCAGAATAAATGTTGCAAAATGACTGGAGTTTGATCCCTGACCTGCAGTGCCAGCTCTTCCCCTGGGTTACACAGAGAGGGAGATTGAGACTGGGCATGGTGGAGAGCACCTGTAATCCCAACTCTTGGAATGCTGAACACAGCAGGATCACTATGAGCATGATCTATGTAGTGAGAACCTGTGGACTCTTACTAAAGTACAAAAGAAAAGAAAAAAAGAAAGAAAAGAAAAGAGTAAATTTTGCTTATATGTCAGAACCTGAAAGAAAACAAAGAAAAAAGATCAATTAATCTTCTACTTCCTGTCTAGCTAGATGCCTTGTATTTCCCTTCAGTAAACCTTCAGATCACTTCAGATTTTCTAAATAAGATTGTCATTCAAAAGCATGCAAAATTTCCCACTGTTATGGTTTGTGTCTAGTTGTCTCCCATAGAGCCTCATGTAGTCAAGTGGTGGATTAGAGTGTGATTCATTCATGATCCCTTGCTGGCTGTGAGTGCTACACCTGCCCTGGGGCAGATAATCTCCATACAAATGTAAGGAGGGGAAAGAGGCTAGATAGACAGCTCCCGCTCCTTCCATTGCTCTTTGCTGTTTTTTGCTGCCATGAAGGACTACCTTATGCCATATGCCACTCTGCCCTGGAGGCAATTGAGTATGGACTTATATCTCTCCTAACTGTGAGCTAAATAAACCTTTCCTTCCTTAATTTTGGGTGTTGGGTAATTTGTCCCAGCAATGAGAAGAGTAACTAAGATACGAACCATCTGAATAGGTTTCACAGTGTACCACACTAACCTTGCTTGTGTTTTAGACCCACTGTGATGCAGGATTCAGAATCCCAGTGGAATCAGATCCGCACTATAGGAATTTCTTACCTACTACCTTCACCTAAAATTTTTATAGTTGTCAGCATATTAGATGATGTGAACCAATTATTTAGAATGAATTTATAAATCCTGTAAATCTTAATCTGTTCAATATGAAAGCTCACATACATGCTCTAGGAAAAAATACATGAAGTCTCTAAGCAGAAGGATATACCTGCTCTAGAAGACAGGGAGACAATGAATTTCCTTTTTGTTCTATCAAGGCTCTTTAGCAGATTAAATGGTACAAAGCAGATTCTCCTTACTCCACTGATTGAAGTGCCAATCTCTTCTAGAAATACCCTCACAAACACTTCTAGAAATAGTCCCTTTCAAGTTGTCTGAGCACCTGTTTATCCTTGCAGCTAGAAACCTAGAACTAAAGGAAGGATGCATAATTAAGCAAAAGAAACTGATCATAGTAAATTTCTGCTGGAAAAAAAGAGAAGTTTCCAAAATCTTGGGAGGTTTAGTTGGGCATGGTAATAGAGGTGTGTGACCTAGCACTCTGGAGAGCGAAGCTGGTGGGCTGCAAATTTAAGTCTACCTCCAGCAATTTAGGGACTTTTGAATGCTATGCTTCTGTCTTACTTTTCTCTTCTTGATGAGACAAGATGCACCATGCTCAATACTAATGAAGGAAAGGCTTATTTAGCTCACAGTTTGTGGAGGTTTCAGTGCATGAACATCTGGCTTCTAGGCAGGGTGGTGATGCAGCAGGACAACAACGCATGGCAGCAGAAATCAGCAGAAACGAGAGCATCAGGGGAGAGCAAACCTCTTTCATCCCTTACATTGTAAGCAGGCTACCTGCCCTGGGGCAGGTGTAGCCCTCACACCATCTCAGTGCCCTCTTCTTGCACAGGCTCAAGATGTTTGCAAAATGAAAACCATTTACCCTTACTGGGTCACTTAGTTAAGCTTCTAAACTTCTCTCTCTCTCTCTCTCTCTCTCTCTCTCTCTCTCTCTCTCTCTCTCTATATATATATATATATATATATATATATATATATATATATATATATATGAGAAAGAAGTACAATGAGACAGTTCAAAATAGGTAACCAATACTATTATAGACTACTAGACTAAATTGGATTACTTTGCTGAATTCATGCACCTACAATGTATGAATGGCATACCCATCTTTGACAAAAGGAAACAAAAAAGGGGGATAGAAATAAAGGACCATTTTGTAGTGAAAAAAATACAATGTATTAATTATTGTATCTGTCCTACTAACCTATTTTGAAGCTTCTAAACTTCTGAAGTTGACACAATGAGTCAAGAATTTCAACATTCTACATCTTAGTCAGCTGCCCTAAGGTATGCCACATATATTCCAGGATGAATAACTATTGATTTGCTTTAGTTAAGCTTCTAAACTTGTCATGTTGACACAATGTACCAACCATTATAATCACAAAATAAAAAGAAAAAAATGTGTGAGGATGTGGTCCTATGCAAAAGTTCTGGACTCATTTCCCAAATCTGAAAAACTGGAAAGGAGATAGATAGCTAGATAGGTTCATGGTGGTGGAACAACATGGCAACAGAGAGGAAGTCTGGCTCTCTTAAATTGCATTCAGACTATCTGCTCCATGCTGGGGGTAGTGTACACACACATAATCCCAACCTTGGATCACCCATAATCCCAGTAAATAGGGGCTGGGGATTTGCCTCAGCCATAGAATGCTTGCCTAGCAAACTGGGTTCTATCCTCAGCATCAGAAACAAAACAAAACAAAACAAAACAAAACAAAAAGTAGATCATGAATTAATCAAAATCTCTAGAAGTCCCTGCACCATGGCTGCATGAGGCTTTTGGGGGACAACTAGACACAAACCATAACAAACAGACAGACAGAGAGACAGAGAGAGAAACAGAGAGACAGAGACAGAGAGGGAAAAAAGGTGAAAGGGAGGGGCGATAAATTAAAGAAAAAAGAAAGCAAAAGCAAAGCAAAGCAAACAATTCATCCCCTTTGAGGAGTCCTGTTTTGTGCACAAGTGGAAGGAACTTGCTCAGTCACCACCCAGAAGTGTGTCTGGAACACAATTTTCTGCCGGCACAGTATTTCTAACACACTATTCCATTGTTCTTGCACTTTCTGACGCAGTTAAGGAACTTTTCATTCATGACAGATATCATGCACTGTGATTAAAAAAAAAAAAGGAAGAAAGGGAAATACAGTGAATACGACTGTCAAGTGCCATCCAATGGAAATATAAGGCAATAGAAATACCGAAGTATGTTCATACCCAAAGCATTCACAATATCTACTATCATGTTTTTTTCTAGTTTCTTCTTAGGCCAAACTGACCATAAAAGGTAAACATTTTGAATGAATTTAAGACATCTGGCTCAGCATGATATTGCATCTAATTATACTCACAAAGAAAGAACACCCAGCTGTTGTTTAGAAAGTGCCAAGTTTTCTGATGGGGATTGTGGCAGTGTGCTTTTATAATTTCAACTTTACCCATATTTTCATTGCACCTTGTATATTGTCCTGGGATTATATATTTGGTTGCATACATGTAAAGATTATTTTTATTGTATTACATGAATGCATATCTTAAAGGTTTGATGAAAGTTCAAATTGAAATAAAACTATGAATGCTTAATCTATGTTTTCATATATCAAATATTAATAAATCACACATTTAAAAATTATTCCTTCATTTCAAATGTTCAAATGTTAGTATATACATAAATCCTGGTTTGAATGTAATTATAATGATAGCTGTTTATAAGCTACTTTGCCTAGAGATATTTATGTTCAGTATTTTGATAGAATCAGTTTCAAATTTCTCCAATACATTACTTTTACTGAATTATCTAATCTTTTAAAGTCTAGAGCAGAATTTAGATAAAAACCTGAACAAAATCATGACATAATGAGTCATATCTGTTACAACAAAAGACAAAAAATAGCTCTCATATTTCCACAGAAAAAAAACTAATAAACTGTCATCTTGCTGTTTTCAACCAGAAAATGGAAAAGGAGCTCTGAAGATATTTATCTATTCCATTTCATTCCCTCTGGGTTAGATTCTATCCAAAGAACTCCAAATGGATTGTTTTCCTTGGAAATAAATGGAAAAAACAGGCAAAATCCTTCCAAAGTGTAGCGTCCATAGTCAAGTACGCAGACTAATACCTTGCCTAAATCGCTTATTCTTGTTTGCGCGCAATGTTATTTTACTGAACTTCTCAATATCTATGCCCTCATAAAAGAACTGCCACATCTGATCTGCCCTCAAACCAAGTTGCTTCTGGCTACTGCACAGTTTCCTGTAAAAAGAAGGTTCACCTTCAGTTCTTTCTTGTAATTAATGTTCTATCTCCGTGGGCCACTTCACTATTGCAATTCTTTATCAAGCTCTCTTATATCACAGAGATATTTTTCTTACTTGCCAGGGACTGTTCAACCTACTATAATCTGGTTTTGGGTATTATTCCTCTAGTGAAATTGTTCTTGCCAAGGTCTAAAATGGAAGGTGTCACTGCAGTGAGCCAACACACAGTGGGTCTGAGCTTATGTGACCTTTTTGTAATATTTGTTACTTTTGACATTGTCCTCCTGTAAGTGGTATTTTTTTTTATCTTGTTTTATATGACACTGTAGTTGTCTAGTATTTTTCATGCACCTCTGGCTATTCCGAGAATGCCTTGGTCATGATCCTTCTAAGATTATTAAATATATCAAGTTTAAAATTCTATC
This sequence comes from Ctenomys sociabilis, assembly GCA_004027165.1. Lineage (NCBI taxonomy): Eukaryota > Metazoa > Chordata > Mammalia > Rodentia > Ctenomyidae > Ctenomys > Ctenomys sociabilis. The sequence goes on along the minus strand of PVKA01012630.1, from coordinate 28,371 downwards.
TACATCCTCCTTACTTGATACTTTATTCTTTTCCCTGACAATATCAACAGAATTCATTAATTCAACTATGATCTACTACTCTGCATCCATATTCTTAGCATGGGCCTTCCTATAAGTTTCAAATCATCTAAAGCTAACTGCATGCACAGTCTATTTACTAAAAATTACATATGATCACAAAATGGACCTTGTCGAAAACAAATTCATAATTAATGTTATTATTCTTCTAATATTTTTCATGTAATGGATATAATAAATAAAATTAGAGTAAAACCGAGATACCTGGATGTCATTTGGGCAATGTTTTCTTGTCCTTACCCCAACTTAGTTTATACTCAGCATTCACTTCATTGAAGTCTTTTTCATGTTTCTACTCCCTTCATAACTTAGAAAAGGTCTAATCATCATTGTTTCTTTCTAATGTCATTGTTTCTTTCTAATCTGGAATTCAGGAATAGTTTATTATGTTGTATCTTTCTTCTTTTAATTCAATTTCTTTTTCACAATGCAGTCAGTATTTAGTTTTTCCAGCTAAAAAGCCAACTTTGCCATATCCCCATATCCCAGCTGTATTTCCTCACCTGCCCATATGACAATACATATGAAATTCTTATGAAGTGTTCAGCACCCTTAAAGGTTAACACTAGTATAATCTATAAAGAGCTTCTTGAGCTTCATCCTGAATAATAACTTCAGTTTTATCTTCTGCCCTTTCTTATTCTTTAGTTTTTTTGTTTTGTTCTTTAACCAAGTGAACACTGTCCCCTTTTACTTCTGTACTACCAATAGAGAAAAGGATGCTTTTCAATGAGATAAATTCTGTCATTAATTCCCCAATATCTCACATTCTCTCATAGGAGGATTTCTTAATTTGCATAGTACTTTAATCATGACCACATTTATTTCCTAATCCTTTGAATGTAATTTTTAGTATTTGTCATAGTTTCTATGGCCAAATCTGTTCGGTACCCTTCCCCTCCAACACACACACAGGCATGTGAACTTTATGGAAGAAAGGTTGAAGCTACATTACTTGTATCTGCCCCATGGCCTGGGTATGGCATATACTCAATGAATAATGATTTCACACTAAATAAACAAATGAATGAGAATCTGAATAAAGACATGATTATAACACAATTGCAATTTCAAGAAAATGGAAGCTCAGACTAATTGCAGCTGAAATTGTCACAAGGACTATAAAAATAGAAATAAGCATTTCCATACAACCAGAATGAAACAAAAGTAACTCATGGTTTCTGTTTAATTAAGATCACCCTGGTCCTTGTAATTCAGAGAAAACTCCAAGAAAAACAGATCTTGTAAATGTCACCTACAAACAAATTACAAAGTGATATGGATTTCCCAGTGAAAGTATGTGCTAAAGATAAGCAGATGCAGTTGTATAGGGATTTTATCAACGTTTCCAAAGGCTAAGATGCCATTTCTCTTTAAGATGCAGCACTCTAGCCTGGAATACTATACTCAGACTACATGAGAATTTATAATTAGTTTATATTTCCAAGAAATTTTGACAATGAGTAGGATAAGTGGTTAAAAAGAGAAGCCAGAGAGAATGGTTTTCTTTTCCTATGGCAGAAGTGTTTCATTCAAGATATGATAAATGTCAGTTATACAATGATCCATATAAAGGAGTATGAAAAATTAAAACACCCGAAAGATAGCATTAGTGCCCTAAAAGGCATAGCAAATGCTGAATTCTTGACCTCAGATCAATGTGTTCCTCATTAGCAAAGAAGCACACACTTAGAAAAAAATTACATATGTAATATATATTCTTAACATATGTTAATGCATGTTGCATATTATATATATATATATATATATATATATAAATTGACATATGCTTACATGATGCATATTTAAATTATCATTGTGAATTAGACATCTGCATGCACACGTGGTTTGAATCTGGGCTAACTCAGAGTCATGTTTTCAGTGTTTTCTCAGCATCCCACAGTGCTATGGGGAGCAAGTGAAAGTTTTAGGAGTTGACACTTAATGCGATGATTTTCTCTTGCAAGAGCTTTCAGGATGGTGTCTATCTCCTGCTCTTTCTTTCCTGGTCATGAGGAATGATACCACAGTGCAGATTACTGTGCTACAGGTCCAAATCCAAACCTCAAGAGAATAGACCGAAATAAACTTTTCCTTATTTTAAATTGATTATCTCAGGTGTTTAGGTACAGAAACAGAAAGAAGTCCAATACAGTTTACATTTATTTTCTGTTTTTAAGTTATATATCTTTTATAACCACATAAAAAGTACCAAGGCACAAATTCACACAGGAATATCAGGATAGGATATCAAGAATTAAGGAGAGTGTACCTAAATATTTAATAGATGTAAAAAACTAATGAATTTCTAAACACAATCATGAATACTTACATACCCCAACATTTGTTGTAGAAATGTCCAAAGAGACTGCCTCAAGTGATAATGACAAAATATTGTCATTTATTTTTTCTGTTATATGTTTTTCTTGATATTTTGTCTTTATACTTTCATAGAAATAACTTAGAAATTCTGGATAAACTATGGAGAATGGAAGATTTGCTTGAAAAAGATTTTGAAGTTCAAAGATACAGAGGAATAAGTGTAGTTTATTCCTTTGTTGCTATTAGCAGCAAAATGTAGATTAAAAGCTACATCTCTTGCTATGTAGGTCTTGTTTTATCTTGGTCTTAACCATCCAGTAAAAAAAGTATTAAAAACAAAGTATAAAAAGTAAAGCCATATTAATATGCTGAGCTATAAAATGCTCAAGTCACCAACTTCTGACATTGCGAGTTCTACCGATAACCCACTACTATTTATGCACTACTGGACTACATAGTATTATTTTGCGAATTCACTCACCTAAAATATTTAAATAGCAATGGAATACCCATCTCTGACAAAACTGAACAAAAGAGGGGATGTAAAAAAGGACCATTTTGTAATGTATGTATTTATAAAATAGGATAAATAAACAACTACTTTCTCATAATTCATAAGAAGAAAGATTTGTATTACTAGTGTTTGGATAGGACATCATGTCTGCATCTTGTACTATGAATAACTACTATGAAGACAACCATATGCAATGTATTAATTGTTGTAACTGACCTACTAACATGTTTTGAAACTGTCTCATTGCTATTTGTTTCTCAGTAAATTTAATTAAAAATAATAATTCCACTTAAAATAATGGGAGCACAGTGGAGCCATATGACCTGAGATTAACTAAGTTCAGGGAAAACTGAACAAGAAATAGTAGTGATTATAGATTGTGCCCTTCTTTTGTGGTTACTGGTTACACCTTACCACCGCACTCTGTGTCTCAGATACCGACAGACAAACACCTGTAACTGAAATATGCCAATGTACTTAAATTTCTAGTTTGTATTGTTTAACCATCAATCATTAAGATGGTTGCATTCAATGACACGAATTATTTTCAGGTCAGGGTGTCTGATTATTCATTCCTTTCCATACAGTGATACTCTGATTAGAAGTCAATGAAACCCAGTATCAATGAGTTTATATTCTTAAAGTTTTAATAAGGAGAAGTTATAATTTAGTGCCACTAAAATTATTGGAAAGATAACACAGAAAATGAAAAGTTTAATTTGATACATTTAATAAGAAAATACAAGAGGTAACATAATGCATAATGTATTTTCCCCAAACAGATAATTGTAAGTGTATCATTAGAAATTACGTCTTCTCTTCAAGCTGCAAGAGAAATTGCAATCTTCACCAAATTAGGCATTTTCTACTTTCTCGCATGATTTTATTTTTTATATGACTAAGTATTGATTCATCATTTTAAAGCTAGGGATGTGTCCTTCACTTTATTCTTATTCCCTAGAATACAGGTATATAGCTTCTCTTTAATAAATCCTTCCTGATTGATAGGTTTAGATGATTCTATCAGCATGAACCTATAGATTATATGGCAGACTACATAGACATTTGAGAATATAGCCAGGAGAGGCTGAAAAATCAATAGAAAACCAGGCACTTCCATTAGGAAGTAAACAAACAAAATAAAAACACCACTAAGCTTTTGGTGAGCTGGGGTCCAGAGCTCTAGCATCGTGGGAAATTACTTTTGGGTTTGTTTACTGAAGAGATTATGTTATTGTGGATGCTGTCAAGATGCAGTTTGTTTAGATTCTGTTATGTTTTGTTCCTCCTTGAAGACCAGTAGATAAGATGTGCACTTGAGCTCAGAATAAATGGAAGAAAAGAAAAACTCTAGAAGGTTAGCAATATCCCTCTCTCTATTAAAAAGAAACTTAAAAGTGACTTTGGCTGCAATTAAGAGTTGTGGATCATGAATTGTCTGTGTATAGTTGAAAGAAATAAGTAGACATAGGTGAAACAAAAATACTCTGCTCTTCCTGAGTTGATCTTGACACCTGCTCTCTTGGTTTCTATCTCTGTTTCTGTGTCTTTATCTCTCTGTCTGCCTGTTTCTCTGTCTGTTTCTCTGTCTCTGTCTCTGTCTCTATCTGTCTCTGTGTGTTTGTATGTGTCTGTCTCTCTGTCTCTGTCTCTGTCTCTAACTCTATCTGTTTCTGTCTCTCTCAGTGTCTCTCTGTATCTCTTTCTTCATTTAATTCATTTAAATTCTAATGATGGGGCTGGGAGAGAGGTCAGTTTCAAAAATTCCTATGTGGAAGGTGCAAGGTGGCAAGTTTGATTCCCATACAAAATTAAATAAAAAAGTAAAAATAAAAAATAAAAATAAGAAACTATAGTAATGATGAAAGTCTTATGATATGTCTGGATTCCACACTGCACAACAGATCTATATTAGTGTCATTAGCACCAGTGCTGGTAGCTGGCTCCAGAGCTCTTTGCCCTTCACCCTGTACTGTGGCCTCTCCTACCAGTCAATCCATAATCTTTAATCCCTAAGTGGACATCACTCATCCTCTTCACTAATCCCCATATGGTCCCCAACACGGCTTATGATCTACATTCTGGAACCAAAGGACTTGGAAGAAAATGGTGGCCCTTCCTCATGATTCCTAAGAGATCCTTTGCCCAACAAATCAAAATGCTAGATTCACTGGCTGTTTCTGTTAATCCCCTCCAACCACAGAGATTTGGTTTTCTTGGAAATCTTAGTACAAGTTTTTCTTTCAGATAAGATCCTAGTTCCTTTTCTCCACATACTCTGTATTTCTCAGGATTGGGATTATTACACCAACACCACCATGTTTTCTCCTCAGGTATTTCTTTTCTTTTTTTTTTTTTTTTTTTTTTTTTTTTTTTTTTTTTTTTTTTTTTTTTGTCTTTTTGAGACAGGGTCTCACTATGCAGTTCAGGCTGGCCTTAAGCTCACTTTGTAGCTCAGGCTGGTCTCGAACTCATAACAATCCTCCTGCCTCAGCCTCCCGAGTGCTGGGATTACAGACATGCGCCACCACGCCCGGCTCCTCAGGTATTTCTTACAGTTGTATTGTGGTTTCTTTGTTGTTGTCTTGTTTTTTGTTTTTTGTATTATAGGGAAGGGTCTACAGGATGTTCATGATCTCGCTACCAGATCAGACTTATAGTGATTTGCTTGTTGGCAGCCTCCTGAGAGCTGGGATTATAGGTGCATGCCACCAAGCCTAATCTTACAGTTGTATTGTTTTCTAGTAAAACTACTTTGAAAGTTATCTTCCTAGATAAACCCATTCATCTAATTATGTAAATTTCCTAACTACTATTCCAAGGAAATAAATACGTGATTTTTTTTTTTTTTAAGTACCTGGGATTGAACTCAGGACCCTGTGCTTGCTAGGCAAGTGGTTATTCTACTGAGCTATCTCCCAAGCCCTGTGATCATTCCTTTAGCTGTAGTCATAGCTATTTTCAAAGATGCACAGATTCTAAAATCTAATTTCAATCTCTTCCTTAATATTAACACTAACCCACTTATCAGGATAGTATACTATGTGATGCTTTCTTAATTAGTTAAGTTAAACTATATCGATATTCAACTAATGTTGAGTCTTTTTGTCTCTCCTAAGATGGAGATCTGGGGAATATAAACATAAACTTTTCTCTTTAGATTAGGACATATAAGAAAATTTGGAGTATGAGCAATTTTTAATAAAATACAGCTTTAATTTCTATCTGACTTTTATATGGTGATTTCTACATCTTAAGCAAAAGCAGAACTTTCTCTATCACCAATTTAATGTCTTTTTATTTTGTATTTTTTTAATCTTTACAAATCTTATGAGAATGGGGAAATGAGTATACTTTATTTCCAATTCAAAATATAATCAAATTTTTATTGTTAGAGTGCAGGATAAGAAATAGATTTTATGAAAGACAAAATAACCCTAATTTCTCAGTGTCATTAATCAGCTTTGTAAATATTTTGCTAGAGTTTTTTGAGAGGTGGGGTTAGGGGCAACAAAACATTTAAATATTTTAAGGTCATATATTTTGATTTAGCTTGGGGTATTTTAAAAAAAATCAATGTTTTGAGCTGTGAGAAGTTTATTTCATTAAGAAACATAAACTTTTGCTATTCTTACTTTCACGTTTATAATCCCTGTTATAAAACCACAAGCAGCATACACCATGTAACATACATACTTACCTATGTCAGAGATTGATTGTTCCTGTTAACAATGATCATTTCAGGGACCTGAACAGGCTGAAGCAAAGATGAAGTATGGCTATTGCTACCTTCTCCTTTGTAATCACTTCTGTTTTTATTACAGTAAAACAATTCAGAATTCAATGGACTTAAACAAACAAAAATCTGAATTTATGCTAATTAGAAATGCAACTTCTGAACATAAAGAGTTTGACTATGGTCTTTGGATGGAATTCAGATATGTCAGGTTCTCATTCATAATTTCATTAAGAAGTAATTTTCAAATTATAGACCAATCAGTTCAAGTCAATAGTTAATTTGATTGCAACAATTCTCATTGTAGGTGCTAATTCAACAAATAAAAGTGGGGAAACTGGAAAATTATGCCAAGAATATGATTTAATAGAAAACTACCGATTAATTTAATTGAAAATAATTATCACTTTTTTCATTTAAGTAAAACAACTTAGTACACCTTGAATGACAAACATGTTCAGAGATTATTTTACAAGGTTAAGATTAAAAATTCACAGGACACAGGCCTTAATATTTTTCTTTGCAGGGTTTCTTTCATTCAGTAAGTATAAGACTAGCACAAAAAACAGTTAAAAAAAAATCCCTAATACCACAAAAAAAAGACTAGCAGAATTGTATATTAAAACTAATGTATTATAGATCTGTAGTAATATCTTCACAAGTAGTATTCAGATTAATAAAAAAAATCAAGAAATGATGTTTAATTTGTCTAAAATCCAACAATATCTATTTCATCCTGATGTTTTCATTATGTGATCCTTTAAAATGTACTGTATTCAGGGGCCAGGAAGATAGCTCAGTGGAATAAGCGCTTCCATGGCAAGTGCAAGAGCCTGAGTTCAATCCGTGGTTCTGCCAAAAAATAAATAAATAAATAAAATGTACTGTATTCATCCTCCTCTCATTCAACTCAGAATCTTAGAAAACATCAGTATATATATGGGTAAGTAGGCAGATAGGTAGGTTGATAGATGCTTAGCTTCTGGCTGTCTTGCTTCTGTGTGTGTGTGTTTGTCTGTGTGTGTTTGATTACATGAAAAATAGCAGGTAAATATTGAATATTAAAAACTCCTGATGGGTACTTCTGTCCCCTGCTTGTTTTCTTTTATATAGGTGCTGCAGTGCTTCAAAAGTACTTATTTTTGTCTGGCTATATTTTGTTCTGCTTTTGCCCTTCTGACCTTTCCTTTTCAATATCTCAATTCTGTTAAATGTCCAGACATCCTTAGCTCTTACTTTCTGCTAATTCAATCTTCCACTGCTCTAACATATTCTCAGATCCTTCTCACTTAGATGAGAAGCTTAGGCTAAACCCTCTCCTCTTCATCCACTACAAAGTATTTCAGATTTTTCTGAAGGTGTCTAGCATAGGCATAGTTACATTTTACATGTAAATCCAAGGCTTTATGTATATTACTTGAACTAACACATTAAATTAGACTGTCTGATGCCTGATTATTACCTTCTGTGTTTGCTATGAAATAAGTGAGATCAGTATTAATGTTATAAAATAAAAACAACATGTGTTAAGAAAAATTAATTTTGAAATTTAAAATTCTTATTAGCCCAAATGTATATTTCCTGCATGTTTCTAGTTGTAAGTAGTCAGGAGTCAAGAATTAGTGCTACTCTACTTTTTGGCACTAGAAATTCTTTGCTTTATCCATCACTCTAAAAAAATCTACTTCCTATAACCTTTACCTTGGCTCACTTCCCAGATTCATTTATCCTCTCCACATTGCAGTAGTAATTACTCACTTTTTTATTTCATGGTTACCTTTGCCAACCCCATTACTTACTGCTAATTTTGAAATGCCATGGAATGAAACACATGTGTCACTTTACCCAAGGTCACGGTTGGCATTAGATGCATTTGGTCAATGCTCTATCTCATCACACTGGTAACATTGCAGACTGACAACATTTCATGTAATAATTTCATCCTAGAGTGTTTATGTAAATTTTGCCATTCAAATTACATTGCTTCTCAGAGTATGCCATTATATTAAGTAAATGTTTTGTTGAGGGATTCAACACTTTTGAAGCATATCATATTAAGTGTTCATTGAAGTATTTCTCCTAAAAATCACTGAAAGCATGGATACATTGGTGCTTGTCAGTAATATTTATTGAATATATTCCATATGTTTCTCTGCCTAACAAACAAATAACTGTTTCTCTGAACAAATTAGTGCATTTTATAAACTCTAGTAACCAATTAACAAGGCTTTGTCTAGAAACAATCTCACTTGTTTTCAAGTTTATGTGTAAACTTTAAAGTCATTTTAACTAGTTAAATAAAAAAAAAATAGCTATTGTAGTTGACCTACAGTCAGGGCTGAGTGTCCGGGAAGCAAGCAAGCAAGTGTTCATTCATAGTTCCACGCCATTAAATCATGACCTATTTTCAGTGTAAAAGTTTTTGGATAAGTGTATCTGAAAGAGAAAATGTCGCTCACAAGCACCCAAGAAGACAATGAGAAAGTCTAGAACAAGCAAAGGAGACATATGGACAAGAGCTTTATACATTCCATGAACCTTACAATGAAAACCTAATTAAGTGAGGGAATATTTTAGGGACTGAAGTGGGAGCAATACTACTATAAAGCTCAAGAAGCTATGTACAGAATGCTGTTAAGTCTGGGTAGCTTATGACCTGACTTTGGAGTGGAGTGTGGAAGTCTGGAAAGAGGACAGGGACAATGGACACTGTGTGTGTGACAGGTTGATGCCACAGTAGTGAGCAGCAGAAACAAAGACGGTATTGTAGTCACCTAGCTTTCTGTCCATACAGGTAAATACCTACCCCATTATTTTGTGGGCAGCAAAGTGGATGCGGTACTCAATACAGTCAAAGCCCTTCCTTCCTCAGTGGTTGCCAAAATGACATTAGAAGAAGCCATGACTATATGAACTGAGAATAACCAAGTGTGAAGGATGCATTTTTTTTAGACTCCTGAGCTTGAGGAGGCATCATTTTGAGGAGGCTGAGATCTGTCTGAGGGTCTCTGAGACCTAGAGGCCAGCATGGATTATGTTTGAGTTCAAGGCCAGATGAATCACCACAGTGAGATTCTGTCTCAAATCAATCAATTAATCAGGCTCAAATTCTAAGTTTCCTTTAATATTGCCCTTCTAAGACAGTTATTTGAAGTTTATCATGTATTTCACAGTTACTAAATAGTTACCCTGGAACAACTGATTTTTCAACTATTTGCACCGTTGACTTTCAGAACATCCAATTAGTATTTTTAATTTTTCTCTTAAATTTAGTGGTTTTTTAAAAATTTGTTTGTTTTGCTTTTTTTGACTAGCTCAACCTGCCCTGAAGGCAAGGTTGTTGTGGCATACCTTGCCAGGGAATCAAACTGTAGTCCCCTGTGGCTGCTTAAGCTTGTCTAGGCAGACACTTTAGACCTCTGAGCTATCTCACCAGTCTACATTTTTGTATTTTGTATAGAATCTCACTGCGCAGCTTGAACTCATAGTGATCCTCCTTCTTTCAGCAGCCCCTGTGCTGGGATTGTCAGTGAGCACCACTGCACCTGGACTCGAGGTCGGCTCAGTGTGCAAGGTGCTGGGGATCCAACCCGGGCCTCTGTACCTGCCTAAGTGGGTGACCAGTCCACTGAGCTAGCTCACCAGCCCTCCAATCAATTTATTTTGTAGATCAAAATGTACTTCACTGCCAAATTTATATTTTTTGAGGAATTTCAGTAAAATTGAAAGAAAAGTGTGTTTTAAACTTAATATTGAAATTTCAAGATGATTTAAACAGCGCTTCCTATACTTCATATGGGGTTGCTTTATGTATATTTTACACATATATTTCTTATGTGTGTTTAGTTAATTATATCATTTAAACACAGAAGTTTTTCTTTTTTCAATATATGCTCTCTTCACTTCAAACCATGTATATTTTAATTACCTGTTGGGTACAGGTAATTTATATTATTCTTAATATATCATAGTAAGCTTATATTATTTTTATGGATGTGTAGACATCCATATAAATGCAGTCTGTTATATGAATAGAATATAGTTCCCTATATATAAAAGTATCAATATTTTCCCCTTAAAATGGGTGTATGTTTCTACAGAATTTATTGCAACTCGCATTTTGTGTTTCACAGTAGAAATGGCTCCCTAATCTAATGGCTGTATCACATATCAGTTTGTAATTATGCTACAGTTGTTTCAGTTCATCATTTGCTTTTCGATTTACAAGGTTTTGTTACTAAAATTACAGTATCTCTATTTACTCACAGTGGTGCTTATTTTTGTAAGACAGCTAAACTTTCTTTGGTTTGGTCTGTTTTGTTTAAGGATATCAGGTGCATCAGGATGAGATGGGTGCTTTCTAGAAACTACTGGTATCAGCATCAGAATTATGTGCAAGTATAGTGCTTATTGTGCTTGGCAGAATCAGGCTGCGCTACATCACTTATCCTTTCCAGGAAAAGATACAGTGTGATTAATTATGAAATCGGTGCTAGTTTTTCACATACTTATTAAAAAGTTTGAGTAAATTTCTCACTATCATTTTTCTATTAGATTGGCTTGCTTTGCCTGTCCTGTGAAAGCTCTTCACCTATTTTACATATTCATTTAGATTATTAAAGTTAACTATTGGGGTAAAGGAAGGAGGGAAAAAAATAAAAATAAAATGGAAACAAAGTTAGTAAATTCCTCCTGGGAAAAGCCAGAAGGAATGAGGATACAGCGCGCACATGCACACAGGCCCTACAATGAATGTCTCCATTGTATGGGTCTGTGTGGAACCCATAGACTTACTAAAAATTTAATAATTAAACTATTACACAAAGATAATTGTGTTACAATTGTGCATTTGTTAGACAGTTAAAAATATTTTAATGCCACTATGTAGAGGGAAAATAGCACATTTTCCTGTATGTAAAAATAATTAGATTTTAAGATAAAAGCATTTAGAGTTGTATAATGCTTTTGTTTTTCTTATTGCAGTAAACATAGCACATTCTCATGAAATGTGAACACACATGATCCATGTGTGTTCACTTAACACAGTACGTTTTCATCACAACAGTTTTATTTTCCAAGAGGATAAACAATAATAACACCCAGAATATTCAATTTTGTGCTATCCAAGTTAACTCATCAGTCTCTTCATCAAATTTCAAAAATTATGCCTAAAGCAATATAAAAAAAATTCAAATACATCTCTAAACTGGTAGGAAATAAGCAAAACTGAAGTTTTCCCTCTCCATTAACCAGAGTCCAGTGAAAAGTGTATCCAAGGAGCACCCGTCAGTATCTTTAAGCTGAGCTTTCTGGGCTGGCCAGATAGCACAGCAGCTTAAAGCACCTACCTACTGGACTGTATTGGAGTATTGTGCTGAATTCACGCACCTACAATATTTAAATGGCAATGGAATACCTGTCTCTGACAAAACTAAACAAAAAAAGGAGATCAATTGAAAGACTATTTTGTATCTGTATGTACAAAATAGGATAGGTATGCAACTACTTTCTCTTAATTCAATGAGAAGAAAGATTTGTACTAATAATGTTTGGACAGGATATCATGTCTGCATCTTGTACTACAAATAACCACTACAAAAACAACAATATGCAATGTATTAACTATTGAAACTGTCCTATTAATCAGTAAAAACAAAAAGCATCTGCTTAGCAAGGTACAGGCATGGGGATTTGATCCCCCATGTGTGCTACCGGCTCTGCCCCTGGGGTGCACTGAGAAAGCAACTGAGACCAAGAATCATGGTGTGGGCCTATAATCCCAGTGCTTGGGAGGCTAAGCAGAGGAGGATCATTATGAGTCTGATCTGTATATTCAAAGCCTGTAGACCCTGCACCAAATACATAAAAGTAAATAAATTTATAAGCTGAACTTTGTTTACATATTTTTCTTACTTTCACCTTTGTTTATTTTAATTATTTCTTCACATCAATTGGGCATTTTGAAAATGTACATAATGTGTAGTAGTCAACTCAGATTAACATTTCCATCTCTTTAAGCATTATTTTAATCTTTTAAATCAACAATTGTATTTATTTTGAAGTAGTACATGTGTATGACACACACTGATCCAATCCGGGTCCTGAGCAGGCTCATCTTGTCATTGGCAGTTTATGCCTGAAGTCTTTCAGTTCCTCTCCTCTAGTTACTCATAGGGTGCAGTCCACATCTGGGAAAATGGCCTGGTCTAGTGGCAATCATAGGGCAATTATATCAAAGATCAAATATTCTGCCATGGAAATAAGAAATGTAAAATAGAGGAAAATTGTCTTAACCAAACTCTGACTTTACATGATGGTGGTACATCCCTTTAAGAAATCCCACCTGAAGTCATGATCAACAAGAAATATACAAACAGGTTGTATCTGGAGTTATGTTATTTGATATTGAATTAAATGGATATTCAGTGTGACATTAGGCTTAGTTTCATTGCAGGGCCCGGGGGTTTGCTCCCTGGGCCTGCAGTGCTGGCTCCACTCCAGGGGTGTGCTGAGAGGGTGATTGAAACTGGGCGTGGTGGAGGCTATAAACTAGTGGATCACTATGAGTTTGATCTAATAGTGAGACTCTGAACACCCTGTAGACCCTTCCCTGACATACAAAAAAAAACTTAGTTTCAAGTATATTCAAGCCTTGGTGCACTAATTTTTCTCACAAGAATAATACCATTTTTCTTACAGTTATTTAGTTCTTTATAAGATATTGCACATAAATGCCATAACTATAACAAAGTATTCAAATGTAAAATCACACATGTGTTTATATATGTCACTTTGAGTTACTGGGTGTTTTTATTTTTCACGCAAAATATTTATATACACAGCATCTATAATTTTCATTTTGTGTAATTTCCAATGTATTGAGAATCTGCAATAAAGCTATAAATAAAAATGGCATTTCTTAAGCAGGATTTCCCCTTTGGTGACATGTTTCATGCATGGAGTATCTCAGTCTTCTTTCACTTCACCTCTTAATTTCTCCCCTTTATCATTTATTCCATGGTCTAGATGTTTTTGTATCTTATGAACCATTTCCAGTAGATATGATGGTTATTTATATCAAACAACTCTGTGTGTGATTTCTTTATACAAGGGCTGTCATGGTTTGGCTGCTTTTGAAAGGGGAACAATATAATACAAGACATATTTTATACTAGTATTTTATAATGAATCACCCAAGAATCATACACAAGGAGAACAAGAAATCTTTCCATGCACTACAGACCCAAAAATCCAAAGAAGTCCTACACAAGCCCAGCTCAAATTCTAGAGCCCAAATCAACGCCTCTCACAAGTCTAACAGGAGGTCTCCAGCCCATGAAAGACTCCTATAGGCCTGCTTCACAGATTGCACTGGAAAGGCCCAAAGTCAGTGGTGGAAGCTAGAAAATATATGCCAGAGGAATGAAGGATTTGTGCCAGCAGGCTGAGGAATCTGAACTGGAGCTAGGAAGCAACACCAAAGGTAAGCACCAGAGCTCCCCCAAAGATACCACAGCCTTCCTCCACAATAGTCATGATCCAAGCTCTTCCAGCAGTGATAAAACCTTGGTTTCCATGAGGAAAGCCAGAAGGCATGCCTCTCCATGAGGCTGAGCAGTGCACCATCTTCCCCTGCAGAGCCAGGAGGCGAAGCTCAAGATGAGGAGCAGAGTTTCCCCAACACAGACCGTAGCCGTTCTCAGATCCTCCAGTGAAGAGAACAGCCAAGTTCATCAGAAACTTGAATGAATGAAATACTAAGTATTCACTTAAGGAAATTAAGTCTTTCAAGACTGAGACAGAAAGAGTTGGGAGATGTATTTGAAATACCTATGTTTCAGTGCAAAAGTTCTCAAAAAGTGCTGTTAGTATGCTATTGTTTGCAAGTGTACTTAGTCTGCACAGCTAAAAATTATTTACAGACACATAGATCAATACCACATGCAGACAGAGATATAAATATATGTCATAGGAATCCATAAGCTTGGTTGATAATATAATTCTGATGCAATGTAACAGGATTCAGTCTGCTTTTCCTCTTTTGTAACTATTTCTTAATACTGAGAAAATGACTTCCATTTTGTTAATATTCTGTACTTATTTATTATAGAATAAATAGAAAATAGTATGAGAATTGCCAGTCTTTCTACTGTATTTTTTATTTATTTTATTTTATTTTATTATTTTTTTATTGAAGAACAAATAACAATGAGACAGTTTCAAGACAAATTATAAGATTAGTTCTGTTTTGATTTTCATTAATGTGGTAATATTGGAAATATAAATACAGAGTTGTGTTTATAAACCATTTTACTTTTTAAATCAATGTGTTTCATTTTATCTTATTGGCTACTAAGCTATTAATATATCCCCTAAACTGATATTTATGTAAGGAAATATCTTTAGTGAAATATCAGTATTCCATTTCCATCCATAATATCCTCATCCACACCCTATAGTTAAACTTGTATATTTTTTAATGTTCAGTATCCATATATATGTGTATATATGTATTTTTTTATTAGAAAACTTTGAAACACACTGTTTGCCCAGCAATTTACTCGTTTTTCTTCTAGAATTTTTTACGTTTTAAATCTGTAATGGATTTGAAGTTTATTCTTAGGTGATGCAAATGAGTTTTCCTTATGTAGCTGGCTATTTAGTTGTTCTAATATTGTTATAATATTGTTTTTGTCTCAATTAATTGATGTCACTTTTGTTCCATTTTGAGCTTCCACTTTACTATGATTATTTCTTGGACTTTCTAGTCTCGTCCATGGTCATTATCTCCCTCTTTGTGTGAGAAGCACACTGTTTTGAAACATATTTTATATGGTAATTTTTTTTCTATGTCGCTTAGACTTTTAATGTTTCTGTACCTCCATTTCCCAGAAGTTTATGAGAAAGATTCCATTTAGTGGAACTGGAAAGGCATCAGTGATTGTGGAAAGAAGGTAGCTAATTTGTTGATTTCATATTTAGGATAAAGATCCCTGGACCTCTGGCAGAAACCTAGGTAAGGTATCTGCACAGCATCCTGGCCCTTAGGTCACTCTTAGGTGAGCAAGGAGAATATTGCTGAGCAATGATGTAGAATAAAGCTGCAGCAAGATAGGTTCTTCTGCTCAGCTGTGTTTGTGAACATACGTGCATACTTACATATAGACATACATATATACACACACATACATACATGCATACATACGTATGCATATTTAGCAGTGCTGCTCCACTGTGTTATGCCATGGAAGCAGCTGAGGATGGTATCTGACCACAGAGCAGCTGAGAATGAGTTATGTTGCTTCATTCTGTGTAACAAGTCTTTCATTCAGGTGCTAGGAATAGCCAGGAATCACTATTTTGTACTTGAAACAAAAATCACTTCAAGTAGCACAATCATCTAGGAAAAAGTCTGAAAGCAAAGTCCTGGTTGTAGCCCCCTGGCAAAGGTTGTGTGAGAAATATACAGTCCAGATGTTTTGCAACACATCACGATTGAGTTATCAGGCAATCTTGAGCAGAAGAAAACTCAATGAGTTTGGGGAAAAAAGGAACAAATTTATAAGATGCAAAATCTTGTAAAACATAAGAAAGCTGCTCAGTCTCTCTGTCTCTGTCCCTGTCTGTCTCTATTTCTGTCTGTCTCAGTTTCTCTCTCTCTCTCTCTCTCTCTCTCTCTCTCTCTCTCTCTCTCTCTGTCTCTCTCTCTCTCTCTCTCAAAAATTCAGTTTAGACCTTCAATCCATTGTACCCGTTAAATGCCCTTCACAAAGCCCAATCCAGCCCCAGGTCAGCAGGCTCTAAGGCAAGAGCACCATAGATGGCCATGGCAGATCAAAACTGGCAGGCAAGAGGAACACAGCAGAGGGAAAGTGCCAGGCAGAGTCCCACCTTCTAAAGCAGCACTCCTGGGACGTGCCCTTCTCCCTGCATTACAGCCCTGAACTGGGAACACCAGGGGATAGATGCACTGATAATACAGTGTCACCATGATCTAACTGAATTCTTGGAGGCTGCAGCTGTCAGTCACCAATTAAGATGAATAGGTACAGTTCTCTTCTTTAAAATGGAGTGAATTTTAACATTTTTCTTTGACAACACTTTCCTGCCTTTCATGTATATTTTAAGTTTAGTTTTTGAAAGAAGCCACACATTAGACTTAAATTATTCCATATGAAATTATCCAATAATACCTTGCCATGGGACACTAGCTTTTCTATTAATCATTTTAGTTTTATTTACTGCATAATTGCATTTAGGTATTAAGAATATCAATGCCTGCCATACAATAATTCAGCTGTATATGCTTGAGATTCATTGATGTCTTCTCCAAGACAGAGAAAATGCATGAGTATTGAAATGTCAATGAGTTTTAGAAGAAAACCAGGAGGTAAACTCAGTGGTTTATATAATATTCTTTAAAAAAATTAATTGAATCAGCTCATACTTTTCAATTACAATGTAATTTTCCCTTCTCACATAGTTTATCTTCTTCCAAAGCAACTTGTACTTTCTTATAACTTTTGTTCACTTATTGCTAGTTCAAACAGTGCAGTAAACTATCTTGTTTTTAAATTTATATGAGACTTTGTTAAACATGTATTTATAAACATAAAGAGTCAATCAAACAAAAGTATAGTATTATGAACTACGGAATGCATTAAGTAGTGTATATTTTTGTTTAAAAATATATTAGGTGCAATAATTTTTCAATTGTCAAATAAATTTAGCAGAGAAAATTCAGGTAATATTAAAATCACATTTTAGACTAAATTTTGACTGTTGTACTGCTTAAACATTTATCATGCATCATTGTAACTGAGGCCCAGTGAATAAGTGGATTAGTTGTACGATTTTTAAAGAAGTAAGATCTATATCATATTTTCATTTAATGTGTATGGTTACTATTTTTGCCTCACATTTCTGCAATACAGTGTGACAAATGTTGTAAATAACAAAAAATGATTTTCCAATAGCTTATGTCAAGTTTAAGCATAAGATCTCATTCATGTAAATATATTTGAAGATTGTATTTCTTCTGATGCTGGAAATCTTTAAAATGCTGTGAAGAATTTGTGGTGTTAGAATATCTGAACATCTCATACTGTGATCTCAGATAGGGTTACTGAGTATTATCTGACCACAGAAATTTCTACAAAAGAAATTTAAATTTTAACATAATATCTATTCTGAGAATACTTTAAAAACAATGTCTGCTGTTGAACACCAATTTCCTAAGGTATTTTTCAGTTTAAAAAATTTAAAGTTTTTTTTAAATTTATAAAAAATTATTCAAAGGTCCACCAAATAGCTAAGCGGATTAAAGCACCTGTAAGTAGGCTCAGGGTCTACCATGCCAGCCCAGCCCCAGGGTGTGCTGAGATGGCAAATGAGACTGGACGTGGTAGCACACAACTGTAACCTCAGCTCTTGGGAGGCAGTAAATAGGTGGATCACTACGAGTCTGATCTACTAGTGCAACCCTGAACACCCTGTAGATCCTTACAAAAAACAAAAAAAAATTATTCATACCACTTAGAAGTACTATCCAGTCACTTTTCTCCTTGCTGAGAAAGATACCAAGTGCCACATTTAAAGGCAGAAAGGCTTGCTGTAGCTCACTACAGATGTTTCAGTTCCTAGGTGACTGGCTTCAAGGCACCATGGTAGGGTGGAGGCGCGTCGCAGAGGAGAAACCACTCATGGTGGCAGGCAGGAGACAGAAAACAGCATCAGCAGAAGCATCTCCATGCAGTCAGGCTCCTGCTTTACATCTTTTCCTTTCTCAGAGGTGCTACCTGTACCCAAGCTGGGCCTTTCTACCATGCACACCAGACCTATGATCAATCAATTAGTGGACTAATATAGTAAGCATGCAGTCTTAATCCCAGCACCACATAATTTAACTCAAGGATTATACTCCCCAGGACTAACCACTGCAGAGGCCCATCTATAAGTGCATGAGGTTTTGGATGTACAAGCAGATACAAGCCGTGCTATTCTGCCCCTTGAGACCAAAAATCATGCAAATCTCTTCATGTTTGTCTCAGTTATTCTCCTCTCATTGCTGGGACAGAAATGCCTAACACCCAAAATGAAGGAAGGAAAGTTTTATTTAGGTCAGTTAACAGAAGTTGCAGTCCGTACTTAGCTGGCTCCAAGGCAGAGGGGAGTATCATAAGGATAGCAGTTCATGTTGGTGGAAAATGGCAAGAGCACAAGGAATCATGGCAACAATGCAGAGGCAAGCCTCTCTCCTTTCCTTACAATGCCTTCAGGCTATCTGTCCCAGCACAGGTGTAGCACTCACACCCATAATCTCAGCAGTGCTCAGACTCATAATCCCAGCCTTGGATCACAAGTGAATCATAAACTCTAGAACCTCCCATAAAGCTTTGGGGGGACAGCTAGATACAAACCATAGCAAGACATTTAGTCCATCTTTAAGGGTTATCAAAGTCTTACCAGCTTCAGCACTGATGAAAGTCCAGGTCCAAATCTGCTCTGTGTTTTAAGGCAGACTCTCAGGTTGGAGACCCTTTGTAAGTAAAAAGAAAGCTAAACACCTCCAACTAAATACAATAGCACAATATCCCCACTCCAATAGGTATGAAATATAGAAACAAAAATTAAAGAGGCAAAAGCAAGTACAAAGTGTAGCAAGGCAGACCCTCAGTCCTGCAGTTCCATCTACAGCACCAAAGCAATCTGTGACAGGATGCGAGCTCTGGGTGGCCGGGGTGTGTGCCCCTGCAGTGCTTCTGGAGGACACAGCTCTCACAGCTTCTTTCTTTGTGTGGCCTTGCTCATTTCTTGCATCTTTCCTCAGATGAGATGTGCTTCTGGAGTCTCACCTTCAGCTTCACACTCCTGTCTTCACACACTGCCTTGGGGCACATTGCTTGGCCTCTCAGCCTTTATCTTAGGAATAAATTATAGTAGTTGTGAATCAAATGGTGCTCTAAGAGTTGTTAGAATGGCATATATCCAGATCCTATATAAAAAACTATAATATAATTAATCAGCATAGTAATAGACAATACTTTAAACTAATCCTCCAACTCAGGTAAGTATTTACAGTTCTTTAAAAGTTGGTACCATGACAGGTGATCGATCACACTACCTGTGACTATTGAATAGCTACAATCCCTGTTGGGCTTTAAATGAAAAAAATGTAAAAGAGACAAAGAAATAGTAGTTAAGTTAGAAAATGAGGTGGTATAGTGTTTTTGTTACTTCTTGCTGAGACAAAATCCAAAGCACTCAAAGTTGAAGCAGGGAAGAATTGCTTCAGCTCACCATTTGTGGTGGTCTCAGTTTATGGTTGACTGGCATAGGGCATTCTTAAACCCAGAATCATAATGTTAATTCCAGTACTACATACTCTAGACCCAGCCACCTCGGCAACAGTGCACCTATGCCCACATTAAAGCTTTAGAGGGAAATCTAGCTATAAGCCACAACACATAGGATTCATAACGGTGGACTGAGAGATGGCAGCTCTCATAGTAACTCTAAGAAATCCAGTCAAGTCAGTAGATATGTAGTTCGAAGTAGTGGTAGGGAAAACAATCTTTAAAGTACAGCTTAAGCAAGATCATGAACTGGTGAAAGCCTGAGGTCAAGGTAGCCCCAATGAAGAGCTCAGCTGTCACTCTTTCTAAGTGCTTCTTGCAATGCAAGATTGGAGAGCATGCATTGCGGGTGACAGGCAGTCATTCTGCGAAAGAAACTGTTGGGGCAGCTGCCACTTGGTGCCCAGGGTAGCCAACAGGGGGCTCAGTTACTAGCCAGGGTTGGTCATGCCCTCCAGGAGATGTGGACAGCAGGGAAAAGATTCCACACAGAAGCTGTCCTCATCCTGGATGTTGCAGGGACTGTGAGCCAAAGACTCCAGGCAATGGCAGACTAGAAATGGTGAGTGAGGGCAGTTGAGCAGGCAGGGATACAGAAGGCACTGTCCTGGCTGAGGCTGTTTCTGGCCAAGCCCAGGCACCATGGGAACGGGTGAAGAAAGACAATCAGAACACGCCAGCAGAGCTACATTCATGAACACTGAGGATGCATAGATGGACGGGTTTTGCTGAAGCTCTTATCTTGTGACACCAGCTAGGGGGGAACCACTAGGGAGAGAGACATTCAAAGGCCCGAGAAAGCTGAGACTTGACAAATCCACAAACAGAGTGCTTTAGTGGGGACTATGCTGACTGACCCCAGCTGCTGAAATCACTACCAGAGTCCATGGGAGGAAGTACGTTCAAATTTGGAAAACAGAAGTATCAAAAACAGAGAAGAACAAGGTAGAGTCAGCTGCAGAGAGTACAATACGTGTCTCTTCTGTAAGCTGGAGGCTGAAACCTGACAGAAGAATATGTGTGAGTGGACATGTCCAAATTCTCCATAAAAGTCTCATGAAGAGAAAACAATTCATTAAAAGGACTGTGAATAACTGCCAACATTATTTCATTTCAGTTATGAGAAGATGGTTCATTACACCCAAAACAATAAATATAATACAACACAGAAATAGAATCAAGGATCAATATCATGTAATCATGTCAATAGATTGGGAAGAAACCTTTCACAATATCCAACACTCTTTCATACTGAACATTCTGGTAAAATTAAGAGAAGAAGGAACTACCTCCAACTGATAAAAATCATCCATGTCAACATAATATTGAACAGGGAAAAACTGAAGGCATTTCCTCTACAGTCAGGAACAGGAGCAGGGTGCTCACGTCCTCGCTCTGGGTGAGTACAGTACTTGAAAATTAAGTCAAAGCAATCAGGCAAGCAAAAGAATTCAGAAGGATGTGAATCTGGAAGGAAGAGGTCAAATTATCTTTATTTGAAGATTATGATACTTTACAGAGAAGACTGAAATTTCTACTCCACAAGACTCTTAGATCTGATCAAGAAATGCAGTAACTTGGCAGGAAGTGAAATCTACACCCAAAATTCAGAACTTCCTACACAATGAGCCCGCCGAAAAAGAAATAAGGAAAGTAATTCCATTCATAATTGCCTGAAAAATATGAAGGCATGTATCTCAACAAAGAAGGAAAAAATTTCTACAGAGAACACAAAAGAAAATTGAAAAACTTCCTTCAAAGAAAAGTGAAAAAATTCAAGAAGTTACTACAAAATGTGAAAATTTCCATTGTCCATGGGTCAGTACAACTAGCATTGTTTAAATGGCCACATTACCAAAGTGACCTATACATTGGATGGATTTACTATTAAAATACCAACAATATTCTTTTTTTTCTGTATTTAGTACAGGGTCTATAGGGTCTCACTGTGTAGATTGGACTCGTAGTGGTTCTCCTGTTTTCGGCCTCCAAGTGCTGGGACTACAGGCACACACCACCATGTCCAGTCTCAGTTGCCTTCTCAGCGTGCCTCTGGGGAGGTGTTGGCACGGCACGCAGGTGATCGAACCCCGGGCACTGTGCTTTGCCTAAGCAGGTACTTTAGACCACTGAGCTATCAGGTCAGCCCCCAATAATATTCTTCATAAAATTAGGACAAATTATCCCTGAGTTTATACTGAATCAGAAAAAAATAACATAAATCAAAGTAATCTTGAGCAACAAAAGCAGTTCTAGAGATATTACCCTATATGTCACATTGCAAATCTTTCATAACAAAGCATGATGCTAGCATAAGAAAAAAAATGATGTCTAAACCACAATAGAAGATACAGAAAAAGCAAAATGTAAGTGCAACTATCTGGCTTTTTTTTTTTTTTTTTGGCAGAACTGGGGATTGAACTCAGTCCCTTGCACTTGCCAGGGGAGCACTTATTCCACTGAGTCATCTCCCTGGCCCTTATATTTTTTCTTTTTTTTTTTTTTATGAAGTACCAAAAACATACCTTGGAAGAAAGATACTCATTCTCATCCACTTTTAATAAAAACTGGTGGGAAAACTGAGCACCCTCACATGAAAAAATGAAACTAGATCCCTATGGTTTACCCCGTTTTGACATCAGATCAAAATGGATCAAAGAACTAGATACAAAAATAAATGACACTGCTAGAAGATAACTTAAGAAGAAATACTTGAGGCCCTAAGTACACACAAAGGCTTTCTGAACAGAACTCTACTAGCACAAGAAATAATAAAAAGAACCTACAAATGGGGCTGGGGAGATATCTCGGCAGCATAAGTGCCTGCCTGACAAGTTCAAGGATCCAGGTTTGATCCCTTATACCACCTGCTCTGCCTGCCCCAGAACTTGATGCAGACCACCAACACTGGGCGTAGAGGTGTACCCATGTAATCGCAGTACTGGGGAGGCTGAGCTAGAAGAATCACCATGAGTCTGAGTTGTATAGCAAGACCGTGTAGTAAATAAATGAATATATATATATATATATATATATATATATATATATATATATATATATATATATATGATAAAAAAGAATCAAGAAATGGCTTACAGCAAACAAAAGGCATTTATGCAGCAAAGTAAAAAAATTAGAAGAGACCATCTACAGAATAGGACAAATTGTTATTTGTATACTAAGAGTAGTAGTATTAGCTACTACTCTTACGTAGGATTAACAGATGAGAACAGCAGACATCAACCCCTGAAAAAGGAGTCATACAAACTAAAATGAATAAATGGGATGAAAAGATAATTTTAAAAAAATAAATAGTAGATGATCAATGAGTAAATGGAAGAACAAATATCTTTCGCTATTAGCCAGGGTCAAATCAAAGCAACATTGAGATCCATCTGCCTCCAACCAGAATGACTATCATTAGAACATGGAAACCAAAGAACCTCAGTGGGGTGCCGTGATAATGGTGGCTGCTGGCATTGGTGTGGGAAGGGAAAACAGCTAAACACTTGGAAAGCAGCGTGGGGTTTCCTCAGAAAACTAAACATGGAAATACCATCTCATCCACCTGGGGAACTTCTACAAAATTTTTTGTTAAAGAATTAAACATAATTGTTTAATTCTTAATTAAATATAATATATATGTGTATATATATATATATATAATGTATATATATATATATATATAATGTTTATAGGTGCATAATTCAAACTAGCTAATCCATACATAAAGCTGAAATGACATGAACAAATGAATAAATAAAATGTGAATAAACAAAAAAGAACATTATTCAGTTATAAATAAAGAAAATTTGATATATTTATGTCTTTTATATATATATATATGTAACATATAGTACACTGTATGTATAGAATACAATTTTTCTGTTTTAATATTTTGTACTCTCTTTAAAAATAAAAAACAAACTAAAATATACTGCGCATATAATTATACACATATCATTAACCTGTAAAAAAGAATTAAATCAAATTATTTTTAAGAAAATATATGAAACTGGAGCTACTAAACCAATGAATTCTGTACACACTGAACCAGTGCACTCACAATGTTGGAGAGTGCAGTAAACAGAAGGGAGAGTACTGGGAGAGTTTCTAATTACAGATAAAAAGAAGAAGAAAAGAAAGGCTCCAGGCAGAAATCCAGGAGGAGAATCTGAAAAGTGAAATTTCCCTCTGTCACCTTTTAGAACTTTGTGGGCAAGTAGAACATGGAAGTTGCTTGGCCCTTACTTATCATAGGTGGTGCTGTGGTATTTTTTCTTTTCTTTTTTCTGCACTGAGGATTGAACTCAGGCCCTTGAGCTTGCCAGGTAAGTGCTTATTCTACTGAGCCATCCCCTGGCTCCAGCCCTGTGAATTTCAAATCATTAGCTGGAGCTCAGGCTGTTCAGCATATAGGGTTTAGATGAACCTGATATTCTAAAGATAAGCTAAGCCGCATGCATTTCAAACAACAGTGGAGTAAAGTTATTGAAAATGATCAAGATATGTGATACATACATCACCTTCCTAAAATGAACTTCATCCTTCTGTATTACTAACATGTCATAATGAAATTAATACCAAAGAATAAAATAGAAATCATGAAAAAGAGTAAGTAATTGATGATCTTACTCTTACAATGAAATTGAATTTTAGAACAAAACAAAAGGGTAAAACAGAAAATGAGAACAACTTAGTAAGGATACAGTATTATAAAATGGCTGCATGGTCCATGACTTTAAATGTGCATGTAAAGATAAGAAGGATGAGAGAAGACATTCACAGAGAGGTCAATGCTGTTTATTATTTCATGTTGCTCATCTCACTAGCGGTAAAGTTTCACCTTTAAAATAGTTAAAATGCAAACCTGGGTCTGAGGCTCTTGGTAGTAGATTTAGAGACAGTTTGAGAACAGATAAAGTCTAATTTACTTTACCTAAAAGATGTAGGTGAATAATAGCATGTCTTGTAAATAATCAAGGATGTAATTAAAGGCAAACAATTTTTATATCAGCAGGCCATCAACAATATATCATGAACTTATATTGTCTTGTGTTTACTACACATGTTTGTACTTTATCAGGTATTGGACTTTAGTGTAGCAAGCTTGAGCCTCAATATTTAATTGGCAACAGACAATACTCACCTAGCACATTGGGGTGGCTATCCTTGATGTGCTTGTCTACGTAAAACATACATGAATGAAATGACTACAAAATGTTACACAGCAGGGAGTGGCAATATAAGAAAATCAGAAAATAGGGCCTGCCAAATAGCTCAGCAGATTAAAGCACTTGCGAGCAGCACAGGGGTCTGGGATTCGATCTCTAGGCCTGACATTCTGGGAATGGTGAGGGGTGCACTGAGAGCAATTGCGACTGGTGTATGGTGGCACTCACCTATAATCCTAGCTCTTGGAAGTCTATAAACAGGCAGATCACTACAAGTCCAATCTAATAGCAAGACCTTGAACACCCTGTAGACCCTTCCCTAAGAGAAAAGAAAATCAGAAAATAGATCAACTTTGCTTTAACATGAAAGGAACATTTAAAATAATACCTGACCTGTAGATTTCATTTACACACACTGTCATATTGATTCTGATGTCAAAGCCCTCCAGTCTGTCTTCACATTTTTGTGCAATAAAGTTGAGCTCAATTAGAGATCAATTAGATCTTTATGTTGCTTGGGTGAGATAGCTCAGCAGTCTAAGCACCCACTTAGGCAAGGGGTTCAATCTCTGGCACCACATGCCATGTAGGTCTCCCCATCCCCAGCGAGCTGAACAAACTCCAAGATAAGGTATGGTGGTGCATACCTGTAATCCCAGCCCGAGGATGCTGAAAATAGGAGGATCACTACAAGTGTAGGTTGCATAGTGATACCCTGTAACAAATACATAAATTAAAAAAAAAAATCTTTGTGTGTAGGCAAAGTCATTTCAAAGTCCATATCATCATCCAACACCAGTATTTTTCTTTAAATCCCTAGTCTTTAGCTTATTTCCACTTGTATGGAAATAAAAAGGGAGCCTTGTTAAACCATGCAGAGAGACATTACAATAGTCAAACTGACTTGCTCATGCATAATGCTTAAGGAATACGTAGCTTCACCTTTATGGCAATGTTAGTGTTCTCATTTGAAGAAGCATGTACTCATTTGATTTGTTTCCATACTGAATTTACCTCAGTCAGCTCCTCCCAGGATCCAGGCAGGCTACTTCCTGCTGGGTTAGTTGAGTTCATTGGTCTGATGTCTGGATCAGCATGTATTAGACGTAGGATAAATAATTAATATTTATAATTTTGGTTTATTTGCATTTTTAACAGTTTGTAATAATTACCAGAAAGGTTATTTCATGTACTGATGCACATGAAGATTGGGAATTTAAGAATTAATTAGTCTACAGATTACTGGGGAAATCCACTATGTGTACCTTTTATCAATGCTATTATTTAAATAGGCTTACAATAAACACAATGTGCATTTACATATATAGGTATCCATGTCATATACGGGTGTATGCTTTCCAGCATAAATTATGAGTACGTTTGTATCTATTTCACATCTTAACGCTCTATATATTGTAAACTGCTTGGCCAAAGAGACAGTATGTTTCAACAAACATATCAAAGAGCACTTTCTAGAAATTCAAAGTAAAGCTCATGTTGTGGCTTGTGTATAGAAAGCCTCATGGGGTCGGAGGTGGGGGCTTCTCAGAGCCTCCGGGATCGAGAGTGTGAGGTGCTAGGATCCAGGTGTGTGAATACTGAATTAGCCCACTGACTGGTTTGGTATGGGGGGGAGTTGACAATGGCAATACCCGCCCTGGGCGCCTGTGCTGCCTGCCCTGAACACGGAGGACAGAAAGACAGCTGCTGGTGCTACTGCTGCTACACTGCCGTGCCAGTGCTGTGAGGAGCTTGGCCCCCACGGAAGCAGTGAGCAGAATAAAAATCTGCGAACAACAATTCTCGCAGGAACTGAGGGAATCAGACAAACAATCATTATGTGTAGGTGTAGCTTGCTCAGCAGCACAGCACCAGCCAGGTGAGTGCAAGGCCTTGAGTTTGATTCCCAGAACTATCCCCAGGCCCCCCAAAAAGACCAGGATGAGGGTTACCAACTTGAAACAGGCGAAAATGAAAAGATAAAATTTATAAATCTACAACTGTTTTGGTTAAAATGTCCAGTGCAGTAGCCAGACTTCTGAAAAGTTTAACCAAAAAGAGCAAAAAAAGATCCATGCAGCAATTATAGGAATGGGACTTCTTAAATAAAACTGGCAAAAAGAATGATTAAAGTGTGGTTAGTCAATAAATTAATACATATAATTTAAATTAATATGCAATAAACATTAATATACTAAGAGTTTTGAAATAGGCTCCTATATCATACCATAACAAAAATCATTGAAGTTAATTAAATCTTTAAATTTTAATTATGGAAAAATTATAATACATAATTATAAACCAGAAAATATATATATGAAGGTAGTATCTAATAAACACATTAGTCATAGATATCCTGAAGAATACTTTATAAAAGTCAGTACATCTTATTTAATATCATCAATGGACAAACTATCACAAAAATGATAAATGTTGACCCTTAATAATATCAAAAATAAATTACTCCAGTCGTGTATTAAGAAAAGTAATAGTTCAAAATATTTACCAAGTGACAATTTTCATTGGGCAAGGTGATCTCCCAATAACATCAGGCTCTCTCACAGGACTTCTTTTGCCCAGGAGGACATTGGCAGACACAACGGCTAAAGCTGTTCAGTGTTAGCATCTATCCACAGGGGAGCTATGGATAGATAGAACAAAAACAAAATGCATTTGAAGGTGCACCAGCTATACCTACCACCTCTGACCAGCAAGCACAGTAAGAAAAATGAGGACTAGTTGTCATATTACATTGACATTGAGGATGTCCGTTATATGGCACTATTGTTGATGACTATGCCAGCATTCATACTTCACGAAATAATGCTCTAGTTTACAAGAGACTAGAATTAATAAATTCTTCTATGACACAAATTAAATTATTTGGAAAGACAGCAAATGTATCAGAAACCATAAAACATTATAATTATCTAAGCTACGCTATATACATATACATTTCCTTCCTTCTTTCCTTCCTTCTTTCCTTCCTTCTTCCTCCCTCCCTTCCTTCCTTCCTTTCTCTCTCTTTCTTTTCTCTTTCTTTCTTTTCCTTTCTTTCTTTCTTTCTTTCTTTCTTTCTTTCTTTCTTTCTTTCTTTCTTTCTTTCTTTCTTTCTTTCTTTCTTTTCTTTCTTTCTTTCTTTCCTGTTAATTTCTGCTGTCCATATATGACTGTGAAGCACTTGATGCTTTC